>BCLF01000057.1:361266-402380 GCA_001602275.1 Zoysia japonica | reverse complement strand
GCTCCTGCTTCTCGTCCGCAGCAGTGTGCCGGCCTTGCCATCCGCAAGGCTTCGAAGGGTGATTGAACCTGCAGTCCATCCCGTACTTGCAGCTCCCGAACTTCACGTAGTAGGAGCAGTCAGGTTTCCCAGGGCGCCGCGGGTACACTGAATCGTGCACCAGCTGCTCGCTCGCACGGGCGTGCCGGCTTTGCCATACAGAGGGCTTGGCAGGGTGGTTGAAGCTGTAGGCCATCCGGTGCTTGCAGCTTCCGATCGAGCAGAGCTTGTGTAGTGGGAGAAGTGATGGGAGTCCCGTTGATGGAGCCAGCCCCGGGCGGGGGGTCTTCGGCCTTGCTTAAGTTGACAGAATTGGAATGCCATGAAGTGAAAAGTAGAGAACGGAATTGCAAAATACGTAGAAAAAAAACTGAGTAAAAAGTACATAGCCAGGAGAGATCCCTCCACGTACCTGGCACGGGATCTCACAAAGTCACAAGTGAAATGAAGTGGGCAAAGGAATTGTAATGTACCAAGTCTTTTGAAGGTCCGTGCCCCGCTCGTGGGTTCCTCTTTGTAGTTCCTTTCCTTAACGCAGAGGGCATGCTTTGCTTCTTTGCAATCCCAGCACTGGCTGTCGGCTCTGCTGCCAGCATGCCACCGGCCTGCTGGACTACGCAAATAAAGTTGGAAGGAGAAAAGAAGATCAAGTAAATATCCAGATCGTCTGTCTTTTTTTATTTTCACTCCTGCTAAAAGTGAAACGAGATTGAGTTGCAGTGCTCCGATGGGGTGTAATTTTCTCCTTTAAGGCGCCGTTTGAAATGTAGGAATTTCACAAAAATTTTATAAAATTTTTATAAGAATCAGTTCAACTTCAAAAAAAATACAGAAAAGAGAGGAAATCCTCTGTTCCAAATGGGCGTAAAGAGGGCTGCAGCTGAAAATCTGGCTGCGAAGGACTCGGCACTCGCAGGAAAGCAGACAATTCTAGACAACTAGGATCGATCGGTTGCAGTCGTGTGTGGAATTTTAAGTAACTTTACATATAATAAATAAAATCATTTTATTAATGTATTTATGTTTTTTAAAGAAAGCACCAACTCAGCGCGGTGTTCTTTTGAGGCAGATGTGGTACAATATTTGGTTCACTGGGCGAACCTAGATGGGATTTTCTGAGTTGTTTGGTGGGTGGACAGACGCACGGAGTCATCCAGCTTTGAGGAATATTCTTTGTAGATGTTGGATGGAGTGATTCAGAAAATTTTACTGGATGAGTTTGTCCAACTTATTTAAGCGTACATATTAGTAACACAAGTAGCAGTAACTACCATATTTTATTATTATTAGTATTTAATAATATATGATTATCTTTAATAAGTTCTTGGAAATTTTTTTGTCAATTTGGTGCATAATTAGAATATAATTATTGATATTTAAACATCTTCTTGTTAATTAGTATATAGATAATTATTATGATTAACATAGTGGCATACCTCATTTTCTGGGATAAACTGGGTATCACGTATCAGTCTCTAGATCAGTAGCTGATACGTACAAACACAGTAGATTGTATATCAAAAGCATACTTTAGATAAGGTATTATACCTGATATCTGACCTTTAACGGCAACACGATGAGAATTAAAGCATCCACAACGGTTTAACTGGCTAGAGGTGAAGCAGACAGCAAAACAAAGACCCAAATCACAAGCAACTTGGGAAGCAGAACAAAAACCCAGCATGTCTTCATCTTCTACGAATCTTCCTTTGACTAAAACCGCAAATACAAACGGGTAAGTACATAAGGTACTCAGTAAGCCCTAACACAAAGCAGGGGCAAACTTATAGATGCATGTCTGGTTGTAGCAAGAACAATGCTTAAGGGTTTCTTTGCAAAAATCTATTTTCAGCATGGTTCACTAAGGAAGGATTTAAAACTAGGAGATCAAAACATGGTTTATCATTATTTTAGTGGGTGGACCTGGGGGAGAATAAATCTTTTTCATCAGTTTCCAAGTTTTAACTAGAAGGGGCCTCCAGTATTCGATCTAGACATTTTCCAAAACACAGGTAACTACTCCCACTCGCACAATCAAAGAAGTATGAGAGACTAATCATTGTGAGCCCAGTCAATAATGTATTATAACCAGTGACAACGGACTTCTCGAAAAGATTTTACACTCTGTAGAGGTTGTACACTTTACCCACAGGCTACGCCCTCTTAGCTGGAGAGAAACTTAACGCTAGTCCCACCTTATCTGCCCATCCCCATATGACCACCTCGAGAAAACACCAAGGGCTGAAATACACACTTTCCTTGAGTTCTCAGGTACTTCATTTTTCTCTGCTGACGCAAATACGCTGAGCTGAGGTACTTTTTTTCCTCTGAGTCAAACTCTCTTGGGTACATTCCTCTCCGAGTGTCCACCCTTGGTGCCCGATGCCCTACTAGCCGCCTAGTGGAGCATACGATAGATGTCAATAAGTTAAGATAAGTCCTGCCCATAATACAGGTTCTGTGGTTGCACGAAAATCATTATGTTGAGGTCCAACGAATCGGTCCTTATGCAGTCAGAGTGAGTGCTCATCCACGGCAGGTGGACTAGACCAAAGCTTAACACATATCACCATATCACCACTAGAAGTCTCGCCCTCAAACTAGAAATCACCCTTCTTCACCCAACCCATGTTGCACTATCACCCACCCATTTTATTTTGCTCACACCACCAAACACACTTTAACACATTTTACAAAAGATTAGTGTAATGGTGTGGTAATGCGTGGAATCACAAGAGTCCTAAGCATTCTAATATCAAGACAACTTTTCGGTCATTAAAAATATTTAATGATGGAATTCATATAGTTAACTAGAGGTGTCATCGATGGGTAACAAGGTAGTATTTGATATTAATGAAAGCAAGTAACTAACATTAATATAAATACTTAACAACAAGTAGGATCATTACTTCACAACGTTTCAGCACATGGTAAAATACATGCAAGCATTCAGGCCATATAGGTGCAGAATAAATCATGGGATTAATATGTCAAGGTGGTTAAAGCTTGCCTGCAAATTCTTAATCTTTGGAGCTTGATGTCGGAATCTTCGGGCTTCTCCTTGTGTGAGTCCTTCTAGCTTCTCTTGAAATCCGGCTCTTCCTCGAGCTTAACGATGTCTACACGATAGAATACGCCTAATAAAAGTACCGTAAAAGAACTAAAAGCTCGAGAAGAAACGATAAGATATAATTAACTTCGAATAAGAGCCAAATAAACTCCATGAGATAACTAAGGTTAAATCATGCATGATGTGGTGATTATATTAATGCAATGCTCATTATTATATGTGTATCTTAGTATTATTTATTATGGTTAGTTATTAGAATAAATATTTATTTAGCTACCTTATTCTATTGCTTATGGAGTTACATGGGTAGTCAAGTGTGACTATGTATGGTTAATATTATACTAGAGCCTTCATACTAGTATGAGTTTGTATTATGGTCTGCCTATTATAATACTAGAAGTTTGATGTGTCATTCTATGTTACTAAAAATTAGTGATTAAATATTAAGTTTATTGTAAAGATTGCTTGAGTGATTATGTTATTAGGTCATTTGAGTGTATGCGTTAGCGAGCATCTAAAGCACTAATGTGTATATGTGATTATGAGCTATAATGCATGTACGGTGAGCGTGCCAAGTGGGTGACGTGTCATTTTGTGCAGTATCTCATCGAAGCGATATTTACTAAAGAGAGGCAATTAACTGCCTAGTTTATTAAAGCTATGCTATGTGATATCTCATAGTAAGAAGTTTGATGTGTCATTTTGTGCAGTATCTCATAGTAAGTCATGTGTATGCATGTATTATCTAGTGCCTAAAGTATTATTACTCTAACGTGGATATATATATACTTATATGTAATATGCACTAGAAATGTGACTTAGCATATGACATGTCATTTCATGCGTCATTTTATGTGCAATACTATTTACTATCGTATGCTGGTGATTGATTGCTAATTATTATTGTATGTTAGTGTTTAATTACTAACTCTATTTTTAAGTATATTCATTGAGTTTATATTAGATAAATGAGTACGCAGAAACTAATAATCAATTACTTAATTCCCTAAGATGTAGTTATATTCTAACTATTAACGCTTAATTAATTGAATTTTAGTTTTATAATTGTACTACTAAAAGTATCACGTGGCACATGCAATAATGTAGGCTAATGCAAAGTGTGAGGCACACTAATCAGATTATTAACCTGTATTTAATATGACTATATGAAGTGCACTACTTAAAAATAAATGGCAGTAAATAATGAGCTCAAATAAATCAATAAAGAACCAAAAACAATTAAACAAATAAACTCCAATAAAACTCGAATGCCTCAAAGTAGAGTAATATGATCATGTGATAACTGGATTTGATTTTTGTGGAGTGGTGTTGGATTTTCGATGATTGAATGATTGGCTCTAGATTTACCGAGTGTTGAGAAGTATTTATCGGGGGTTGTGGGTTTATAAATCAGACTAGGGAAAAAATATGAGGGTTTTGAGATTTGAAACTGATTTCGTAAAATAGCTCACACCGAAACGATCGCATTAGCGCAAGAATTACTGAAATCGGAATTACCGGTGAAAAGATATGGTGTTTGCAAAGTGTAGATAGCCGTAGGGACCTATATATAATTATTAGAAAATCTCTAGGGGCTTATTTACAATTTATAGGCAGTGGATAGGGACGGTTGTTAAATACAGAAAAAATCAGAGGCTTATATAAAATTTACTTGGACTAGATTGTAATTAAAAACTAGGTTAGGGGTGTATTTGTAAACTTACAAGGCTTAAAATTTAATTTTTACAGAATAGCAGGGGCTTAGATGCAAAGTGATATTTTTTGGAATTTATGGAATTATTTTTGTATGGGAAAAGACTTAGGAACATATTTTTGTGTGCAGTATGCTGGGTGTACCTAGCGGTTTACTGTATTAAGCTGACAGGTGAGACCGTCAGATTTTTTATTTTTATTTATAAAATCGAGTTGGTTAAATCTGGGTCATTGATTCAAAAGTGGGCTGTTAGGATTTAAAGACGACGTGGCCTAATCTGAGTCATCGGTTTAAGTTCGGATGGAGGAGGTTTAAATGGACGATAGTTTTAATCCAGCGCGTCCGCAGAGGATCGAACAGTTGGCAGGGGCCGAGGCCTTGGGCGGTGGTCGAATAGGGCGGGGCGGCGGTGCTATCATCGGAACCTCGTCGGAGGAGGGCCAGAAGGCGTCGCGGAGCTTAAATCTCGACGGTAACCGGCCTGAGAGCGAGAGGGAAGCACGCTAGACTCACCCGTGGGGTTGTTGACATCGCCTGTTTGGACCGGCCCGTTGAGTGAAAAGTGGCCACGTGCAGCTTCCGAGAAGCGCGTACGTGTCGTATACTTCGGATTTTTCTAGCTGGTGTAAATCGATTATAATCGTTGCCTCTCACAGTAACGAGTATCACTTGTTCACTGACTGACATCGTAGTAACAACTGGACTAATAATAACAATAATATAATTTGTTTGCTTAGTATAGGTATTTGCTTGGCAACCATGCTTGTTCTAATTTATAGTGCAAATTAAAATTTTCTTTCGTGAATTTAACATACCGTTAAAAATTGAAATTAAGAATTCACTAATAGTGCTATGCTTTATGCAAATGGTCATCTTTGTGAGTCGGCCTCTTATATTTAGAAATCAACTGTAGTTGGCTATTTTTTTCGGATAAATCTTGCTGAGTAATTATTACTCACAGTTTGTTGTTTCCCTTTTTATTGTATTATAGCTTTTTTGTAGGTAGCTAGTGTACCTGTTGCAACAAGAGAGTGTGAGAAGGTGAACCCTTGGTTAACTGGTCTTGTGAGCCGGTTCCCTCCTCACCAAACTTCAGTCGCGAGGAGTGAAACATGTCTTAGGTAAAATATGTTTTATATTAGAAAATCATCATATCTCTTCCATATCGCTTCCGTTATGTTTTAAACTCTATTTTAAACTTATCTCTCTTAAAACTACTTAAACTAAGACTTTAATCGGTTTCTTCTATTTTCTATTATTATTCGTGTTGTACTATAGGTATTGTTTTTGATTTTAGGCGAGCCGTTTAGTGTTTTTGAAACGGTTCTGCTACAGTATACTCTCTTCGTTCTTTAATTGATGTCGTTGTTGATTTTTAAATTCAACTTTAACCATTCGTCTTATTCAAAAAAATTCAATAAATTTCATATATTTTGATATAATTTGATTTATCATTAGAGTTATTTGAATCACAACTTAAAATTTTACATATTCGAGCAAATTTTTTTTAATAAGACGAATGGTCAAAGTTAATAGTAAAAATCAACGGTAACATCAATATGAAAACAAAGTATATCTTTAGAACATAATGCAAAAGAAGAGCTATCTGTTTAATTCGATCAGGGAAGGAAAATCCATCTACTACATAAACAATCTCACGGTTGATGTGTTGCATACCGGCTATATATGTTTAAGGCGTCACGGTGCATCAGAATGCTAATTACTTATCATGGAGTGCATGCATACTAACACGAACAAAAAACCAAATTTCTTATGTCGAAAAGTGTTTAGTGGTTTTATTAATCTAGCAGAACTTTGCATGTTATTAACCGTGAAGGAGGTTGATTGCCGTAGCAATATGGAGGTGAGGTTCTGGGACGATTGGGGGACCCATATCCTGGTTTTGTGGAGCCTTGGATGTCAGTTTGCCCTCCTGCTTTTGGCGGGAATCCGAGGGCGAGAAGCTCCCATGGTGCCCAAGTTGTTCCTCTGGCTTGCGTACCAGATGGCTGACTCGATCCACAGCGATCTACACCATTGGCCACCTCTTCCTCAGTGCCGCAAAAGACCAACACAAGCCCGTGGCATTCTGGGCAGCCTTCCTCCTGCTGCACCTTGGCGGCCCGGACAATATCACGGCATATGCTCTCCAGGACAACGAGCTGTGGCTTCGCCACCTGCAGACTCTCGTCGTGAAGGCTGTTGGGACCGCTTACCTGCTCTACAAGTACATCGCCGACAACGGTTTCTTGATCTTGCTGGCCACCATCTTGATGTCTGCAGTGGGCGTCGTCAAGTACGGGGAGAGGACATGGGCGCTCAGGCGCGGCAACATGGATAGCATCCGGAGCTCTCTCAAGCAGCAACCGCCGCTACCAGAACACGCGCAACTTCGGTTTCCAGAGTTTCTTCCACATCGGGTTATCATTGGCTGCTGACCAAGTGGATACTTGACCTGTTTTACGAGCTCGCTCCTGCGCATCCTTTTTCGCAAAGCAGTCATCGAACTGAATATATGCCATGCTTTTCAGCTGACCATTCCCAGAAGTCCTCCCTTGAACGTCCGAGAGGAATCCGTCGGGTGGGTACCCTATGGAAGGCGGCTGCAGGATTAGAATTAGGATTAGGGTGTACATAGACGGGTGGGTAAATCTCGGCCGTTGGATCTTTTCCTGAACAACATTTCCCCCGCTACCGCTAGTCAAGAGCGAATAAGGACGATCTCTTACAATGATAACAGTCATACGATCTCTATCACCGGATCCTTCGACCCACTTCAGATGTGTTGCAAGATCAGATGCATGGGTGGCAAGGTGATCAAGGGCATCAAGATCAAAGAGCCCCGGACGCTGCCCCCGCCGCCGCGGCCGCCACCTCCATGTACATGTAAAAGGAACGTTGAGCAACTGAAACTGGTACTGGCGGATATCCAGAGGCAACAAAATATTTGTGTAGAGCAGAACAGGGACATGGACCAACTGAAACAGCAAATAAGAGAATCTCCAGGGGCATCAACAGAGCTGTGTAGAAATGAAACAATACATTAAGCAACTGGAGTCGAACATAGCGGAGCTCCGCGAACAATTGCACAGATTGCAGAGCTCAAACAGGACAGTGCAAATCCAGTCGCCAATACCGTGCATACTCAAACTTATGTGCTGTGACACCCCAAGTTTCACCATGTCTTGCATACTCAAATAATAGGTGTTAATCTTAGAAATTTCACAAGGAATTTCATTTTCAGTTTTATCGACGGTCAATTTGTGATCGGGATCGGTAGATATTTTGTTGACCGTTTAAATGGATCAATCATTTAGAGAACCATTTAGGATCTAAACAAAAACGGCTAGCTTCTATTTACCGTTTAAGTGTGTTTAAATAGCTATTTAATCCTGTCTAGGAAAACACTACTAAATAGCCCACAGATCAGGGTCTGCCGATGCAAATAAAAAAAGAGAGGGATGCAAATGGTTCAGAATTGGGGCCAACAAGTAATTTTTTTAATGTAACAACTCATAATTTGTTAGGTTCACTGTACCATATACATTGGGAGTAAGGTGATTAGGTAAATATATAGTCTCAAGCATGTGCCCCCTTAAAAATCTATTGTGATGGTGACTGGCGAGTACAGATCTAGATCTGGACCTGTCAATGCAAACACAGAGGGATGCAAGTGGTTCCAATTCTAGAGATATAAACCATATCCATTTGTATTAAAGATGGGCTGCATTGGACCACGAATCTTGGATTGACGCTACAATGATTGATGTATACTGATCAACTGGTGAACACTGGTACAGTGCAAGTGGTCTTCCTCACCCTTCGGTGTTCCCGAAAGGTGTCCAATGTGACTAGCGATCGATTGAGTTGTATTAGCAGAGCAAGCGTGTCTGGCTCTCCTTTTGACAAGCAGCCGAAGACCTTGGCATGTCGGACTGGCTCTATCGCCTGAAGTCATCCTAAAGTGTCGGTATCGGGCTGCCACCAGCTTCAATTAATCGCTGACAGAAGCCTTTCACTCCTCTTCACGATCTTGGGTCGCCGGATTCCAGGTACGCATAAATGGCATTAAGTTTGCCAGCATTTTTTATAGTGCACAGGTATCTAGTAACTGTTCATTACCTATAACAACTGTAATCGTAGATCAACATATATATCTTTAGAACATAATGCATAAGAAGAGCCATCTGTTTAATTTAGTACTGGTTCATCATTGATCAGGGAAGCAGAACCCGTACTGCTACATAAACAGTCTCACGGTTGATGTGTTGCATACCGGCTATATATGTTTTAGGCTTCACGGTGCATCAGAATGCTAATTACTTATGATGGAGTGCATGCATACTAACACGAACAAAACCGAATTTCTTATGTTGAAAAGTGGTTAGCGGTTTTATTAATCTAGTAGAACTTTGCATGTTGTTAACCGTGAAGCAGCGCAGGTTGATCGCAGTAGCAATGGCGGTGAGGTTCTGGGACGATTGGGGGACCCATATCCTGGTTCTGTGGAGCCTTGGATGTCAGTTTGCCCTCCTGCTTTTGGCGGGAATCCGAAGGCGAGAAGCTCCCATGGTGCCCAAGTTGTTCCTCTGGCTTGCGTACCAGATGGCTGACTCCACAGCGATCTACACCATTGGCCACCTCTCCCTCGTTGCCGCAGAAGACCAACACAAGCTCGTGGCATTCTGGGCACCCTTCCTCCTGCTGCACCTTGGCGGCCCGGACAACATCACGGCGTATGCTCTCCAGGACAACGAGCTGTGGCTCCGCCACCTGCAGACTCTCTTCGTGCAGGTTGTTGGGACCGCTTACGTGCTCTACAAGCACATCGCTGGCAACGGTTTCTTGATCTTGCTGGCCACCATCTTGATGTCTGCAGTGGGCGTCGTCAAGTACGGGGAGAGGACATGGGCGCTCAGGCGCGGCAACATGGATAGCATCCGGAGCTCTCTCAAGAAGCAACCGCCGGCCAATCATAACCACTTTCACCCCCAGGATCACGGGTTGGACAAAGAAGAGCGCCAACTGCGGCGTGCTCACTCGTGGTTCCATGTCTGCAAGCGTGCCATAGTCGATTCTTCGGTCGGCGTCGATGACTCGGATTCGCTTGGGATCCACAAGCGACGAGTCAGGTACATGTGGTCGACTATGGAGATGGAGCTGTCCCTCATGTACGACCTTCTGTACACCAAGGCCGCCGTGGCGCACACCTGGTTCGGCTACTGCGTCCGGTTCATATCGCCGGTCGCTGTTGTCGCCTCGCTCTTTCTGTTCCACTTGAGTGGCAAAGATGGTAGCCAAAGCCGAGTTGATGTTCTGGTCACCTACGTCCTGCTGGCCGGCGCCTTGTTCATGGAGACAACATCTCTGCTCAACACACTGGCGTCGACATGGACATTTGCGTTCTTGTACGCCACTCGCTGGAACTGCCTCAAGTACGGACTCTTGTGCAACGGAAGGTGGGACCGGCTTCGTCGTGCGGTCCTTTCTTTTCGCCAACATCTCTGGAGGAGAATCGCGAGAAGACCAACAAGGAGGAGGAGGTGGTCAGGTACCATGGGGCAGTACAACATGTTACACTATTGCGTGCATTGTGACAAGCCAGCTGAGCCGCTGCTTGGGAGGCTCGCCGGTATGTTGGGGTTCAGAGAGTTATGGGACAGGAAGCACTACGCAGGGAAGATCCAGATCTCCCACACGATAAGGAAGGCCGTGAGTGACTACATCGAGCGCCTGTACAAGATGGGAGGCTGGAACGCGCTAGGTGTTCTCAGGAAGAAGTGGAGTGAGGAGGCGCTGGAGAGGTGGAAATTGTATGAAGATCTTCAGAGGCACATTGGAGTTGAGTTCCAGGAGGGCATCATCATCTGGCACATCGCCACTGACATTTTACTTGCAGTTCAGGGTAAAACTAACAAGAGCGGCCAGGAACAACTAGTGAAAGCAGTGAGGGCCATGTCCAACTACATGATGTTCCTACTAGTGGAGCGCCCGTTCATGCTACCAGGCCTCTCTCAAACTAGGCTGTACCAGCAAACATGCAGGAATTTGGTCAAGATACGGGATGAAGACACTTCATATCAGGCTGTCCGTCACAAGGAGGATTTCCTCTCCATTTTTAACGGTTTGTTCCGGGTGTGGAACGACCCTACCGATCCATCTTATTCCAGGCTGAAGCAGGCAGAGGAGCTTGCCAGCACCCTGCACGAGAAGAATCCAAGATTCAGCAACGAAGCTCCCCGTCTTTCGTACGCAGTTCACATTGCCAACACGCTGCTTGCGAAGGAGCCCAGCAGGTCACTGGAAGTGCTCCGTGATGTGTGGACGGATATCCTGGTCTATGCAGCCAACCGTTGCAGCAGGGAGTCCCATGCCAAGAAGCTCAACGATGGTGGCGAGTTGGTAACCATCTTGTGGCTTATGACAGAGCACCTTCACCAATTTTCTATCGATGCGCAAGGGAAGCCATGAACCATGCTTGTATGTGGAGATATATAGCAGTGTACGTATGGTTCTCTTATTTTCTCGCTTTGTAATCTTTTTGTTTCTTTGAGGGGTGCCGTCTGTGTTCACTTATAAGGGCAAGGGTGTTTGGTTTGTATATTTACATATATATTCCTTTTTTCGGTGATTCAAGTAATGCAACCAACCCAATACATCAACACTAAGGACTCGCTGTTCCCATGTTTGCGGACGTGCAATACTTTGACTCTTTGAGGGAGTGGGAGCTATATATCCCTGATGTACGACCTCCTGTATGCAAAGGCTGCAGCTGCATCCATGTCATCGCATCACTCGCCGTCACTGCCTTACGTTATTCCAATTCAATTACAAAGAATATTTTGAATATTTTACCAGCAATGGGATAAACATTCAAGGGCCGGTTGTACCCATGGCCTTCTATTAGCCAAGGGTGAGTGAATGTGCTATTCCTGTTTGTGAACTACTCTCTCCGTTTGTAAAATGTTGTCACCGTTGATTTTAAATATCAATTTTGATCATTCGTTTTATTCAAAAAATTAGTTCAAATGTGTAAAATTTTGAACCGTATTTCAAATATATTTAATGATAAAATAAACTATAGCAAAATATACGAAACTTATCATAATTTTTTGAATAAGACGAATGATCAAAGTTGAGGTTTAAAGTCAACAGCGACATCAATTTAAAAATAGAGGGAGTATAAGTTAAGCTCTACTTGTATCCACATGTGAATAACGGGTCTGTAATTCTACTACTCTTATAAAAAAATGCTTCTCCAGAAAACAACTTGTCTTATAAAAAAAACTGCTTCTCTAGAAAATAGATTCTCAACAAAAAGCACTTTCTAAAATGTTTGGTAAGACGGCTTTTATTAGGCAGATTTTAAAGTAGATCCAAATGAATATGAACCATTCATTTACGCTGATCTTGAGGCTTAAATTGTTCTTTTACTTCCAATGAGGTAAATTTTTTTAATAATTATTAGTTGCTGAATAATTCAATTTAAAAATTTATTAGTGAGTTTTGGTAGGTCACAGTAATCAGGGGTATGTTCTCTTATATAAATCAATGGTTGAGATTGAATTCGAATCTTACCTTAGGAGTGAAACAAGGTCTATTTTAAAAAGATTCTTTTATTATGAGTTCAGTGTAGAAATAAGTGGAGAAGCTAGCTACAATTTTGGTGCTTTTGGGCTTCTTGGAAGCAGATATAGAAATAACCACTTCTTTTAAAACCATTTAGCAGGACTTTTTATACAATCTGAAGCAGAAGCATTTTGAGAATCATACTAAACAAGCGCTAAGAAAAAGGGTCATCCATGTCATTCCGGTTATGTTTTGCTGTCCTTCACAAGAAGGACGCATAAATCACCTGGACACGCTCTGCACATGCTCCTTTAACACAGCATACATAATATGGTCCAAGCTTATTGTTGCACGCACGTACGTGGTACAATGCAGAAATTAAACAAAATGTACCAGTTGAACGTAGGTAGTACTAAATAACATGTAAGCGAAGTGCATCAACATAAATTCAGAGGACCAGAGAGAATAATTTAGACACCGACGCAAGCGCCACAAATTAAGGATGACCGTCCCTCGTGGCCAGGCCAGGGAAGGTGGCAACTTACAATAGTGCTGGCACCGTTACAGCAGAAATTGTGTTGCATCGTCAGATGCTCCGATGAAGGAGAAAGCCAAGCTGGGCATCTGCAATAATTTGAAAGGTTCGTTGTCAACAAAACTGTTTACGGTATTTTAAGCAAATTGTCATCTTCCAGATGAAAATTGGAAAACAGTGATCAACATATGTGTGCTTGGAAAGGAAAGGAAAGGAAATGAACTGTATAAAGAGAAAAAAATAAAGAGCAATGTTAATTAATTATATGATGGGCAGCCACGAATTGGAAAGTTGTACCTCTTGGTCGCGGGCAGACGAGATCTTCATTCCATCTGGCCATAATAAGTGTGGGACGGTTCGGATGGACATCGGTTGCATTCCACAGCGCTGCCTCTGCTTCCTGCACGTCTGCGGTGGAAGCACCCTCACAGTCGATCCACAGTATGCCACCCTGAAGTGAACCGAGATATTCCAAGCCAATTATGTTCCCGTGGTCAAGGCCTCCATCCTTTAAGGCCCGCACAAAGACACGCGTCCTAAACTGTTGAAGATTTGGCATCACATTCACAACAGAGGATTCGCTGCTGCAATCGTCATAATCCCTGGAGCCAAATGGCCGCACAGCAGCGATTCCATTCCATACATGAAATGAGACGGTGAGGTCCTCCTTGTTGCGCTGGAACTGGACCATTGATTCTGACATCTCTATGAACCTCAGCTTCTGGAAGTGCCCATTAATATTACTTATTGTTACCGTGGACCTCATTTCCAGCATGAGAAAAAGAAGCTCCGGCAACCTTCCAAGGAGGCTCATATCCTGCCCATCCATGGTAGCCACAAGCAGTCCCAAGAAGGTCAGGTTCTGAAGATGCAAGAGATTAATGCATGACGGCAGCCTAGAAAATCGGATGTTGTGCAGACGCAAATGGCGGAGATGGTGCGGGAGCACAAAACCTGCTGCTTCCCATGTTGCTACATCTGCATTGATAACAGAAGATGCTGGTAACAGTGATAGATGCTGGATCTTGTGGATATTGTGTAGGGACTCTACGAAATCTCTCTCCATGTCCTCATCAACAAAATCAATACTAGTTTCGAGCAACCTTAATTGCCTCAGGCTGCCCAGCTCCTTCGCAAATCGCCTCTTGGAGACCTCGTTGCTGCCAACACCAACTTTCAGAACCTCTAAGCATGTTAGCTTTCCAATACCATCAGAAACACTCGTGTATGGATCAGCACGTATGCACATCAAATTTGTTAGCTGGACCACACACGCCGGTAGTTCTTTAATCCTACAATCCCTCACATCGATTGTCTGAAGAAATTTCAGATGCTGCATATTTTTTGGGAGCTCATGGATATATGTACCTAGTAGCCCAAGATACCTCAAGTGATGTAAATTCCCAAGATTATCAAGACGGAAATGTACGTTAGATAGGCAATTTTCTAAGACCAGCACACGTAGGAGCTTAAAATTACATAGTGGGATCCATTGACTAGTATCGCATCTACATGCAATATATGACCTCATTTGTGCTATGTCCACATAGTTAGCCTTAAGAGTTATGTCACCTGTGGTTCCATTTTGGGCTACCCTTCGTACTCTGTTTTGAGATGATGGGCCTTCAACATCATCTAATGTGACAACAAAGTTTACTTCATGGGATAAGGAACGAATGAGATCAAGAACCATATCGTGAACACGACAACCTTCTACTGTATAATAAAATCTTGATTCCACAGGTTGGATCATGCTTCTATTTATGAGATCAACGAAGTATCCCTCTCCGAGCTCAAAGAACCCTTTTCCTTGTTTCTCGTGGACAAAGCCCTCAGCTATCCACATCGATATCAAAGAATCTTTGTCAATAACATAATCTTCTGGGAATGCACTGAGATACAATAGACAGGTCCTTAGATGGGAAGGTAAATCATAGTAGCTAAAAGACAATATCCTCATAGTATTTTCTACGTGTCTGTTGTCTTTATTACCAAAACCAATAGCGGTATACACATCAGACCATTCTTCCCTTGATTTCCCCACCAACAAACTAGCCATTGTTATGATCGCTAATGGTATGCCATCACATTTATTTAAAATCTTATCAACTAACTCATCGCAGTCATCCAGCTGATCACCGAGGCTGAGTTCCTTATTACCACCAGATAATATCCTTGTATATAATAATTTTTCAGACTCATCATATGAAAGTGGTTGAAGCCTGTAAAACTCACCAGCTTCTTTGGCAACTTCAATGTTACGAGTAGTTGTGATTACTCTACTTCCACAATTATTCTCAATAAGGGCTAATTTGATTGTTTCCCAAGATCGTGTATCCCATATGTCATCGATGACAACAAAATACCTAGATATACACATGAGACTACATGAGCCATGAGTTACTGATAATAGATATTTAAATAAGTTATCTAAAACAAGAAAATATTAACTATATTAATAATATAATACTAGCCACAAAATGCCCTGGCCAACGTACGTAGTAATTATTTCAAATACCAAGAATCACATAAATATGATAACTAATTTCATGATGATTCAAGTAACATCATTTTACATTGTTGATCTTGTAACACTCCTCGTGTTTCTAAGAACAGCACAACCCTCATGCAATCTTTAGCCCTGATTTTCAACTCCAAATTTCCAACTTCTATTTTAAATTTGAAACCATTCAAATTTCGTCAAAATCATGTTCTAAAAGAAATGCAAAATTGTCAATAGAAGAGCATGCTGCAAATGATTTTTCCTGAAACTGGAACTCAAAAAAAGGGTAAAATTTCAAGAATTTATCAGCCCTAGAATTATTTTTTTAGACAACTAAATTTTATGAACATTCAAAATGGCCGAACTTTTAATTCAAATAATGTAAGGAATTGGGACCTAACTCTTTAAGGGAAGTTGTTGCCCATATTCCCATCTGCACCCATAAAAATTGTTAGAATTTTTTGAACCTTTATAGCAATGGAATTTTCATTTTCTTACGAATTTGTCCTGAAGGGTGGACAAATTCGAATTCCACGTTTCACTTGTCATCTTGTTTTCCACTAAGGCACGCCATCATCCTCCTCTCTCTCCCTCTCAATTAATTGCTCGGCCAGCCATGCACACTGCCACATGGTAGATGCCGTCTGTGTCACTGGGACGAGTAAAGACGCCTCACCGGTCTTCATTGACTCTTCCTCGGCTCCCCATCATTTCTCTTGCTCCCTCCCAAGAGCACATCACCATTGCCACATGAGCACGCTAGTCTCCAGTGCCTCCTGAGCCCAACCCAGCGCCACACGGTCGCACCAAGACTCCCTCGAGTCATTCCAAAACCCTATTGCCCCCTTTCCTGCACTAGCTTTGTGAATCGAAAGATTTTCCCAGATATCATGCCATCAGCACCACTTCCGTCCCTTCTCAATTTCATACTCCTTGGTGAGTTCCTCGTCGATTCCTCACACCAATGGGTGCTCCATGATGTGGCGCATACCTCTGACAAGTTTTCTTGGAATTGTATTCATCGAGGTTGAAGCCATGCGTAGCACCATTGCCATCGATGCCTTTGCTTTGCTACTTCCATGGTGACAGCTACTTTCCAATTAACATCTTTGACGTCATCTTATCCCACGTTGGTGTTCTCCATAGTCAATGAATCCTACAGTTGAAGTCTCGCTGAGTTTAGTGCATTCTACAGAGTTCTTGACTCTATCGAAACCTCATCGTCACTGCCGCTGCCCGCCGCTACTCTTCTACTGAGTCCCTTGACTTGGGAGTGACCAAGATAGTCTCCCCTACTCATGGGCTTCATTTTGGAACTTAGCTCTTGGAAAGATAGGCACATTTGCAGCTCCTTTGGCGAAAATCCTCACCACCGGCGGCGAGGGTCGGACAAGTCCGGCCGGGCCCGGATAAATTCGACCTGCCTAAGCTTGCTATATTCTGGAATCTGAAATTTGGGCCAAACAAGTATGACCAATCCGGATTCGACTGACCTGGCTAAGTTTGCAGGTCTCTGGAGTCCAAATTTTTCGCTCAGACATGTCGGGGTTCATGCAAGTCCAACCTAATTCAGACTAGTCCGGATCCCATTTATTTCTAGAGTTATTTTAATTCTAGAAAAAGCTATAATGTTGTAAAATATACAGTAAATTGTAGTTAGCTTAGAAAATTTTGGAATACATTTTGTTAGACTCCCCTTAACTTGGTCTATATCTTGGTGTATTCAAATTCTCATGACTCATAATAATTGGTTCTACAAAATTCATAGAATTAAAACAAAGTTAAATCCATATCTGTATTCCTACTCATGCAAGAATCATGATTTTTGATTCTTCATATGCCTCATTGCATATCTTAAGTTCTCACCAAGTTGCATCTTTAAATATGCATAATTTAGTCATAATTGCATTTTGTAGCTTCTTAGTTTTTTAATTTTAATATTTTATCCGTGCATGTTCCAATCCTAAATTTTTGATAGAAATTATGTTTCAATATTCTTAATCCACAACAAATTACATTGGTTTAAATACTCATCATCAGAAGCATGCCAAATGCTTTCTCAAAATGGAATTTGCTTAATTACTAAATGCCATTCAATAATTTATTTTATTCCTTTTTAGCGCTTTCACCCATTGAAGCATATTATTTCATTCATGTGGGAACCAACACTGAAGGTGTCGCTATTGAGACCATTGCAGGGAAAAAAACCCTTCTAACCCTATCTTTTCTCTTGAGTGTGCTAGTAACCTGTAAGACCACGGCAAGCCCTGGTGCATCTCACCCTTTTGTAAAATGTTTCCTTTTATCACTAGTGTACTGTGTTAATGTTTGTGCAGTAAATCCAAGCATTTGGATTGACACCCTATTTGTATTTCCCTACGATTCCTATGAGTTTAGGGTCTAAGTTGGTTTACTGGTTCGATAATATGCTATGCTCAATTGTTAAGTCATTGTCCACTCGTGAGCCATAGGTTTGATCTCTCTCTAGGTTTGTGTTGATATTTTCGCTACGATAAAGGTGAGGACAGATCTGGGAATGATCAGGAGTAACAAGATATGGTTTTTTGTGTGCATTAGCTTGGTCTGAGTCAATTAAGAACTAATTATGTGTGGAACTGTTGAGCAAGTTTGAACAGTGCCAAGAGCATGCTAGTGATATAGACACTAGTATACCGATGTAACTCTATTATCATTGCGGTTTGATGATAACCCACCTTTCTTCTTAGATGACATTTTTGAGAGTGCACGGGCTAACTGCGGATAGCCTTGAGTTGTGGTACCGCGTGGAGCATGTGTAGTTTGGGGAGGTGAGATCAGGACCGGTCCTATGATATTGTTGTGAAAAGTTGCTTTATGCGACTTTTCGGGAGTGCATGTGTATCGTATTGCATGGATTTATCCTACAGAATGTAAATTGATTCGAGTCGCTGCATTTTACAGTAAAGAGTATCGCTTGTCTCTCTTGTATTGCAATTATGATTGATTTAGGAGTATTACTAAAGTTTACATCATGTCTTACACACTTTTAACTTGGTTAAAACTTGAAAGAAGGACCAATACTCAGTGCTGATTTAGTTTGAGCCTTGCATGCTTAGGAGTCGGCTTTATAATACCCTTTGTTGCTCATGATTTGTTGATCGTGTGTTTGCAATGTGTTTCTTCTAATGGGCTATAATACCCTTTCTGACAGGTATGTCTTGCTGAATATTAGATGCTCATGATTTGTTGATTTTGTGTTTGCAAAGTGTTCCATTGAGTGGATTCCTGCTTCGCCCTACTTCAGACCATAAAGATCAGACATGTCATAATGTATAGCATGTTTCGTTGTAAGGTATAATTGACGAGTTGTATCGTCGCATCCTCTGCGTTTATCATTTCTGCGTTGTATCAAACTCTGTTTTCATCTCTTCGTGAGTTTGAACTAAACCAACTGATAAGACTTTAAAACTGTTTTATAATATTTTTGCTTGTGTTGTACTATTTAGATCGATATTGTTATTCAATATCACCCAATCGATCCTGAAGGGCGAATCGTCCTGTTTTTGGAAGGTTCTGCCACAGATATATATGTATGACTTTCTGTTACTGACAATCAAAGTTAAAAAAATTTGACTTATATTTATGGCTACAGGGAGAATGTATACACTTAATTGTAGAACTACTGGCAGAAATAAAAAGGCACTCATCAGTGTAAGGAAGCTCAAGGAGCGTGATACATACCTCTTGCTCTTAAGGAACTCTCAGATTTTGTCTATGAGTTGCCTGGCATCCAACATGACCAAATTGGGATTCTCCACGTAATGTTGCTTGTCAAGATCTATGAGAATATCCCTGAGGAACTTCTTCAAATCAGGATTCCGGCCGACTGGAACAAAGGCCCCACAATCAAAATCTCCCTTCAGCTCCTCATAAACTAGTTTGGCAAGAGTGGTCTTGCCTAATCCTCCAACTCCAGCAACTGAAACCATCTTCGTGAGCTTATTGGTGGATACATCATCCCCTTGGGGTGACGTCAGTATGGACATAAGCTCGTCCCTTGAGCTTTCGATTCCAATGAGTTGTGTCACTTCTGTGTACATAGCCGCAAGGCGAGGATCAATAGCTGACGCTGCTGTGACCGGCTTGGTCACAATCTCATCAATTTTGTACCTAGCACGCCGCTCGGCTACCTCCTGGAGTTGCTTCTTGATATCTTCAATTGCGCCAGCGATATCATGACGAGTCTTACCCTTGCTAAACAGGTCACCCATCTTCTTTATGGCGTGTTTGAGCCTGCTTGGGTGGGCGGGCTCACGGCTGTCGATGCGCACGAGGAAGGTGTCAAGCACATCCTCCATGTCGTAGGAGGATTCCCTGACTTCACGAGCCCAAAGCTTGACCTGCTCGTCGAGCTGGTCCCATGGCACCTCGGCCACCTTGCAGAGAGCGGCGTAGATACCCTCCAGCTCCACTGAGAGAGACTTCACTTGCTGCTTCACTCCCATCTGCAGCTTGTACTCCTCACTGAGCAGCTGCAGCAGCTTGGGTGCAAGAATGCCTATGGCCCCGGTTACTAGATCCATGCTCAGATTGCTGGCACTTGCTAGCTTATCGGGTCAGTCGCTTCACCCATCCTGGTTCCTCTCCTGGGATACAGATATTATTGCGCTATGTAGATGGAGGGGCTTAGGGCTTGTTTGATACTTATGCTTCAGACTCTGTAAAAAGTCCTGCCAAACGGTTTAAAAAGACTTACTTCTATATCTTCTTCCGAAGAAGCATTTTTCGAGTTTGTAATATGAGCCAAAAGTACTAAAATCATAGCTTCTAATGGCTTCTCCACCTATTTCTACATTGGACTCATAGTAAAAGCTATTTTTACCAAATATTTTAGAAAGTATTTTTGGTAGAGAATATATTTTTCTAGAAAAGATTTTTTTTAAGAAGCTGTTTTTTAAGAAGCTTCGAGTCATGAGACTAAACAACCACTTTTGTCGCATCCCTTTTGAGATAAGAATGGGCCGTGAAGTCCTTGTAAAGAATCTTTTCACTTTTGTAATAAAGCAAGGATATTTTTCGACAGGGGAGTCGGGGACCACGGAATGGTATATTTTATTGGTTGGCAAACCTAGCTTGTCATCCTTTGTACTCCCTCCCCTTTCTAATTATTATCGCTAAGACAATTGTTTATTTAAAATAAACTAAAAGTTGTAACGGTATGATTTTCTTATCTTTCGATAAGACTCGGTCCCTCATTCATTAGTTAATCCAAGAGTTTGGCCAGCACGATTACCATAAGTGTCAACAAGAAACCATAATAAAAATAAATTATCAAGGATAGGATATATTTGTTAAACGTGATTAACCATAAATTGTATTAAGACACCCAACATCCACGAGGACCCTTGGCACCTAAGCCGGAAATCATTTCGAAGCAGAGACATAAACTAGCATGGGTCCATAAAATCATCTAAAATGCTTCTGCTTCGGACTCCGTAAAAAGTCCTGCTAAGGGGTTTTAAAAAAAGGGCATCTATATCCTCTTCTCAATAAGCACTACTCGAGCAAAAGGTATAAAACCATAGTTTCTTACAGCTTCTCCACCCATTTCTACATTAGATTCCATAGTAAAAGCTATTTGCTAAACATTTTGGAAAGTGTTTTTTTAGAGAAGTCAAAAGCTGTTTTTTAGAGAAGTCGTACCAAACGGGGCCTAATTGAAGGTAGCATAATCAGCACCCGTCATCTTCAGTGTGTTGACAAGCTCGAAAGGTGATACTAAACAACTGCGTTTGCCGCATCCTTTTTGAGGCCCTTTAGATGCAGAAATTTCATATGAAGCACACAGAAATTTCACAATAATCAGTTCAATTTTACAGGAAAAACATAGGAAATAGAAAAAATTCCCCGGTTCCAAAGGAGAGATAAGAATGCTCCGTGAAGTCCTTGTAAAACATCTTTTCACTTTTGTAATAAAGCTAGGATATTATCCGACACGGGGAACATGGAATGGTATATTTTATAGGTTGCTAATCCTAGCTTGTCATCCTTTATACTCCCTTGGCTTGCTAGGACAATTTTTTATTTAAAAATAAACAAAAGTCTAATCGCTCGATTTTCTTCCCTTTCGATAAGACTCGGTCCCTCGTATGCTCACCAATTCTAGGAGTTTGACGAGCACGATTATCTCAAGTGTCCAATAAGAAACCATAACAGAAATAAAATATCAAGGATAGGATAAATTTGTTAAACAAAATTATCTATGAACTTCATTAAGACATCCCACATCCACGTGGTGCCTCGGCATGCTAGTCGGAAATAATCTCGAAGCAGAAACATAAACTAGCTTGAGTCCATGAAATCATCTCGAAGTGCTTCTGTTTCAGAATCTATAAAGAGTCCTGCCAAACGGTTTTAAAGGACTTCTATATCCCTTTTCTAAGAAGCACTTCTCGAATTTGTACTACGAGCTAAAAGCACTCAAACCATAGCTTTTTGTAGCTTCTTCACCCATTTCTACATTGGACACATAATAAAACCCATTCTACCAAAATGTTTTAGAAAGTATTTTTTTAGAGAATATATTTTTCTAGACAAGTTGTTTTCTAAAAAAGCTGTTTTTTAAGAAGCTATTTTCTATAGAAGCCATGCCAAATGACGCCTCAGTGAAAGTAGCATAATCAGCACCCGTCGTCTTCAGTGTGTTGATAAGCTTGGAATCGTGAGACTAAACAATCACTTTTGTCGCATCCCTCTTGAGATAAGAATGGTCCGTGAAGTCCTTGCAAAGCATCTCTTCACTTTTGTAATAAAGCAAGGATATTTTCCGACATGGGGATCACGGAGTATATTTTATAGGTTGCTAATCCTAGCTTGTCATCCTTTGTACTCCCTTCACTTTCTAATTATTATTGCTAGAACAATTTTTTAATTAAAAATAAACTTAAAGTGTTGTCTTAATATAAACTAGTATCTTGCTCATGCTAACACCACAGTATTAAAGAAAAAATATTAACTCAGAATAATAGTGGTGGAGTTTTGCGAGATAATATGATGATAAATTCAAAAAACTTTTGGTTAACTGACACAAGGTAAAATATTTTTGGTTTTGTGACACAAGGACTTGTATTAGCTAAATCAATCTCAGATATAATGCGCACTGAAAGAATGAGAATGATTCAGGCTGTAAGAAGTTGCTCTGTCGTACGGAAGAAATATTATATTGTAAAAAGTATCTGTAAGCAGAACTTTGGCTTCCTTGCTGTTATGGAAATGATCACAAACAGGCCGGAAAAGGGGCGTTGATAAGTACAAACAACAAAATTTATTAAGACTATGCGAGTAAATATATGTCTAATGACAAACATTCTACTACAATACCGCAAACAAACAAGATTGACATTAGGCAATTCGAACTAAACATCATTATCAAAAGGGTTTAAAATTCGAAAGATTGGAACTAATCAATAAAAATGATAAACTGATTTATTTTAACGAAATAGCAACTATCACAACCATCACATATTTCATATTAGCAAATCCTGAGCACACGTTATTTTTGGTCTTTAGAAAGACAGCAGCATGATATTGAAAAGAGCAGTATCAATCACCTACAATATTTCATTTACTGCTTTTGCTAGTGCAGGCTTCACAGCAGCAGGATGCAGCGCACCGCTCCCATAATAGCAATGATTTCATCCATTTTACCAAATGTCATGTATGAAAAAACATATTTATAGGTCCACAAAATAAAAGAATGATGCCACGTCAAAATTTCAAGAACCTAATTGCTCAACATCATTTACCGTGCTCAAGTAAATTCTCAAACAAATAAGATTGACGTTAGGTAGTAAGAACATTACATCATTAACAAAAGATACATGGATTTAAAATTGGAAACAAGTAAGATTGGAACTAGTCAATAAAAATGATAAATCAATTTATTTTACGGGAATAGCAACTATCACAACCATGACATATTTCATATTAGCAAATCTTGAGCACAAATTTTTTCTGTCTTTGGAAAGAGAACAGCGTGATATTGAAAAGAGCAAGATCGATTACCTGCAATATTTCAGTTATTGCTTTTGCTAGTGCAGGCTTATCATTAATTAGCAGGATGCAGAGCACCGCTCTCATAATCAGCAATGAGTTCATCCATATCAGCAAATGCCCTGTTTGAAAGAAAACATATTTAAAAGTCCACAAAATAAAAGAATGATGTCATGTCAAAATAAAAGAACGATGCCATTTCAAAAATTCATGAACCGGCCTAAGCGTGAGGAGGGATCCGGCGGGCAGATCCGACACTGCGGCTGGAGCCGGACCAGGCGATCCGGTGCATCATGCATGGCTGTGCCTGCACGGTGCAGGTGCAGGTGCACGGGTGGCCCGCACACGCGACGCCGACGCCGACGGGGTCGTGCACTGAGGGAAACCAAGCGTTTGGAGTGCCGGAGCCACTCAGCAAAGCTCATAAAACACTCGACATATTTTTAATGATAAACATGTTTGGAGTATATTTTTCAAACAAGAAACACCCGATTTTTTAAATTAAAAAATGTTCAATTATAAAGTTGTATAACTTTTCAAAATCTACAACTTTTATTTTGGTCATTTGTTCATCTGACATAGTGGTAGTAAAATTATTCATAAATCTTATATACCTATCTTATAGTTTTATGAAACTATATGAGAGATGTAGATTTTGCAAACAACGTTACTATCACTTTGTCGAATGAAGAAATGATTAAAATAAAGTTGTAGATCTTGAAAAGTTATACAACTTTATAGTTAAAAACTTTTTCATTTGAATTAATTTGCTGCTCCAAATATACTTTGAAAAATCGGGTGTTTCTTGTTTGCCCAGTGTAAAACAAAAAACACTCGGCAAATAACTGTTTTGCCGAGTGCAAAAAAAAAACACTCGGCAAATATGAAAGTTTACCGAGTGCAAAATCAAAAACACTAGGCAAATACTTTGTTTGCCGAGTGTTTTTAAAAAATACTCGGTAAACAAAAAATTTTGCCGAGTGCTTTTATTTTGCCGAGTGTTTTTGGCGTAGCTCTCGGCAAAAGCTTGTTTGCCGAGTGCCCGAAAAATTACACTCAGCAAACTACCTAACACTCGACAAACATCCGGTTTCGGTAGTTGTGGTTGCTAAGCCGATTGTTGAGGGTGGGATTTGGGAGATAGAGCGGGACAGGCTAGGTTGGAGATAGGAGATATGGGATATTCAAACCGATAGTTGAGGGTGAATTGTATTCATTAGATATGTGATATGGGATATCCTAGGTGCAATTAGTAGGGTAAAAAAAGTTCTACCACCTCAGTTGGGGCAATTTAATTGGTGGGCGTAGGTTTGTTCCGTTAGTGTATTATAGGGGTGGGACCGTGGGAGATAGGAGATAATAAAAGGTATATTCTACAATAGATCAAAATAATTATGGACCGTCCATTTGCACGAATCTTGATGAATAAATGATCTAGGAGGTAAAAAATTTCTCATAATTATTAATTATTTTAGTCAAAAGTTTGAAAAGTTATTAGACAATTTTGAAAACAGATGCATGAAATAATTTTAATAAGGGACAATGGCGTTTCAGCCATAGATTTAAAGTCTGGTTGTGATTTAACCATTAATTTTCAAATTTTGTGATTTAGCCATCACTTTTTAAAAACTAACCTCAATTGTACCACAAGTCTATTAAGCGATTCTAACGGTATTAAGTTTTCATGTGAAAAAATAAAATTGCCCTTTGTAATTGTATCTTTTTTTTGTTAATTTTATCATATTTATACAAGAATTCAAATTCAAATATGAGATTTTGAATTATGGAGAGTTAATCAAAATTTCAAATTTTGAAATTTGAATTTGAATTTTTTGAAACATGAATTTCAAATTTCAAACTTTTGTAATTTGAATTTAAAATTTTCAATTTCTAAAACCTGACTTTGAAATTTTCAAAATTTGAAACCTGAATTTGAAAATTTTAACTTTTCAAAATTTTGAAACCCAAATGTGGAAATTCTGAATTTTTAAAATTTTGAAATCTGGACTTAAAATTTTTAAATTTTTAGATTTCAAACTTATATGAAAATTTGGAATTTTGATCAAGTTATGACCCATTTCGAATTTTGACCATAAAATTAGGAAAACCATGATATAAGCACAAAAGACAATTTTGTCTTTTCATACTAAAAGTTAGCACCGTTAGAATTATTTAACGAGCTTATGTTTCAATTAAAATTGACTTTCAAAAAGTGATAGCTGAATCACAAAATTTGAAAATTATTGACGGAATCACAATTAGACTAAACATCAGGGGCTGAAACACAATGGCCCTTTTTAAAAACTATAAAATTCAATAAGTGAGATTGATTTTTTATCTTACATTTCAAAGGTAAAAGTATACCATTTAGTCTACCTTCTAATAAAAGGAAGAGTACTTTTTAGTTAGATGGATGATTACAATATATTGTGGGACCCGTACATATTTACAAGCGCAAATAATACATGAATGGTCACGTGTGCGCAACATTTGTAACTTCCGTAAAATTTAACGCAGTGATTGAACCGTTTACAAAAATAACGACTACATCCGCATATGTGTGACCGGACAGAGTCGTATTCTAATAATTAACTGATCTGGCTTTTAGTAACAAACATTGCTTTAGCTTAGTCGAAATATCTAAGCGGAATAGAATGCTTTGAGTGAGACTTCCTCCATATCAACAAATCCGTCTCTATTTCTACAACTCTATCCATCCTTCCTGCTATCGCCGAAACAGGACTGTGACAATATCTCCAAATTTTCTAGACTGCAGACCATAGATGAGCTTGGCCGCAGTCCAGTACATGCTCAAGAACGACCCCAACGCAGTTCAATTCCTCATCCGAAAATCAGTGATGTCCTCTAGACACGACTAAACAATCTAACCAACTCTGATATATATGAAATGGGCTCCTGTCACTATTGACACAAGGGGCAGAATACTCTGCATGAAGGCTGGTGCACTTGATCCATCAATATTCCGTCACGTACAACGGCTTGAAAATTAGGATTTGGTCTGCCAACCGGAGCAAGAAATCCTACAGAAGTCACATCAAAAACACTCACAGAAGCTTCTCTCGAGTTTTTGGTTTTCACAACAAAGAGAGGGATATAGAAAGCTTCAAACTTGCATCACTAGTTTTTCTGGATGTGGCTTCTGGTGTACCTTTAACTGACTGATTCAAGCCTTGAAATTACACACGTACAGGTACAGATATAGACTATAGTATCGTTGGTTGATTGAAGGCAGACATCGATTGGTATCGAGTCTCATATGAAGCTACCAACCAAACAATAACAAATGATAACGTACTGCTGAGTGATCACTGGCCAATCCAGCCGCTACTCAACTATCCATATATATTTCTTCCGCTTCAATCGACCATCCCGTTTTTCATCAGCCCCTCCTGGCCACCTCCTGATCAGCTGCCCTCAGTTTCATTTCTGAGTCAGCGATGAGCTAAACATGTGATCAACAGGTTCTTTCTACACAGGCTCAATAAGGTAACCACATATTTTTCTTGTTTATAGCTGCAGTATTCAGCGAGTAAGAGCATTAGGTTTGAAGAGACTTAAAATGTTCCAGTTTTCCAGTCTTAATATGTTTCTTGAATATCAGTTACGTTCTTCACTCTCCTACAGTTTTGTTAGTGTTGGTACTGCACCATATTTAATCAGCCATGGTATCTTAAGTGATCTTGAGTTCATCAGCATGGAATTCTCCATAGTATCTTTCTTTTGTGATCCTGAGTTCATCAGCAAGCCAGTTAGCCAAACATTATTTAAGTACTAAAGATAAGTGAATTGCCGGCCGTTTCACTATGGCAGCTGGTCGGTGCATAGTGTCTCAGCACTAAACCATGCTGAATATTACCCCAACCTACATATGTACCACAGCATTCAGCAGAGCACCACAACCATGACATTTCAATGCTTGCTTCATGGTTATTGGACTATAGCATTACCTTATTTGTAGCACTTCAACATGAGAAAATATAAGTCATTAGATAATGGATGTTTGAAAGAGATTCTTATTTGTAACAATAATTGGTTCGGACCCAATTTTCTTTCTTCCCAGGTGATTTTGATCTTAGAAGTATCATAGTGCCTTATGAATTGCATCCTACTGTTGCATATGTTTTAAGATAGATCAATCAAAGGCCAGAAATACAAATCAGAGCATTCTTTTAACGAATTTGGTGAAGCAGGAACTTCTTTCGAGGAAGACTGATCAATTTCAGTAGTGGACGCAAGAGCAATCAATGGCTGTGAAGCCACTGGACCTATGGAACCGTTGGGGGATCCAGATTCTGCTGCTGCTCAGCCTCAGCTTGCACGTGCTCCTCCAACCCCTTGCCGGGGTCCGGCGACGTAAAGCCTCCGGCTTGCTGAGAGGCATCCTCTGGCTGGCATACCAGGTGGCCAACGCCACCGCAATCTTTGCCATGGGGCATCTCACCCTCAACCCTGCACGTGATCGCCGGCTCACTGCTTTCTGGGCGCCATTCCTTCTGCTGCACCAAGGCGGCCCTGACAGCATAGGCGCCTATGCACTCCAGGACAACCAATTCTGGCTGCGCCAGCTGAAGCTTCTCATCGTGCAGGCCCTTGCTGCTACCTACACCCTCTACAAGCATCTCCCTAGAGGCGACTCCTTCCTCCAGCTGGCCGCCTTCTTGATGTGGGCCATCGGAATTGCCAAGTATGGGGAGAAGATTGTGGCGCTCAAGCGTGGCAATTTGGACAGCATCCAAAGCTCTGTGAAGAAGCAACCGGCTCCCAAGCATCATCACATCCATCATCTGGACCAAGGTTTTCTTGAAGATGATGAGGCACATCTGCGCCATGCTCATCACTTGTTCCACATCTCCAAGCGTGCGACAGTTGATTCTTGGCTGGAGAAGGATCCAGAACAAAATACCTTTGAGATGCTTAAGGCTCTTAGGAAGAAAGACGTCAAGGGCATGTGGGCATTCGCTGAGATGGTAATGTCCCTGATGTATGACATCCTCTACACCAAAGCAGGCGTGATCCACACTTGGCCTGGCTACATTATGCGTCTCATGGCCTCATTTGCCACTCTAGCCTCGTTCCTGCTGTTCCATTTTAGCAGCAAAGCTAGTCACAGCAAAGTTGATGTTGCCATCACTTACACCTTGCTGGCTGGAGCTTTCCTTGTGGAGATAACATTGCTGCTCGGCGCGCTCGGCTCGACATGGGCCTATGCCTTCTTGAGCACCACACGATGGAGTTTTCTCCGGTATGCAACGCTATGCACTGGAAGGTGGGATCAACTCCGTCAACTTGTCAAGGCAGTCAAGGTAGTAGCAGGTAGAGACATACCTAATCGGAGGTGGTCAGGTAAACTGGTGCAGTATAACATGTTGCACTTCTCAAGCCGCCGCAAGAGGGCCTACACTCCTGTGCTTGGCATATTGGTCACCATGCTTGGCTTTGGGGAGTTTTGGAACAGGAAACATTACTCAACGACAGTTGATATTTCAGATGACCTGAAGCAGCAGCTGTTGGAGTACATACAAAGAATAACCAAGACCGGGTTGGACACACATGGTGTGATCAGGAAGAGTTGGGGTCAAGAGACACTTGAAGGGGAGGACAAGGACTTGTATGAACGTATCAATAAAAACCGGAGCCTTGGTGTCGAGTTCCAAGAGGGCATTATAATCTGGCACATCGCCACTGATATCTTCCTCGCCAAAAGAAATATATATACCACTGATGCAGCTAAGTTGGTAAAGTCTATCAGGATGCTATCCAATTACATGATGTTCCTCCTTGTGGACTGCCCAAACATGCTGCCAGGCCATGCCCAGACAACAGTGTACCAGCGTACCTGTGACAATTTATCTGACAGATGCAGGACTCAAGGTCAACCAAGCTGGAATATATCTTCTGTGATAAAGGAAGTATTTTGCCTGCGCAATGGCCCTGAGGTTGGCGAACAAAGGCAAATAGATGAACTTGCAAACATCATATACAAGGAGAGGCCAGAATACAGCCCGAATGTCCCTTGCCTCTGGCATGCGAATGGTATTGCTGAAGAACTACTGAACAGACAGAAGCAGAAAGGCAGCAACTCAGTGTTGAAACTGCTCCTCAATGTGTGGATGGATTTTCTGGTGTATGCAGCCAATCGGTGCAGTAGGGAGTCCCATGCGAAGAAGCTCGGTAGGGGCAGTGAGTTGACAACTGTCATCTGGATAATTACTCACTATCTTAACCAGGAAGCTTATTTAGGGCAGAAGGGCTGAATCAAGCATGGATAAAACTATTGTTGTATAATTGATGGGAAAAAAAACATGTGTGCCACCATTAGAATAGCTAGGTTCTGATTCATTGATAGGCTGATTCTGTAAACACTTTGGTTCTGCATGCGTTTTTGCAGCACTCAAAGATTCCAAAATATGGAAATGGTTTTCTACAATAAATATCCATTAAAGACTGAAAATTTATTTATATCCGTAGTATGCTTAACCCTGCCATCTTTGACGCTAGAGACAAGCCCACACGAAGTGTGGGATGCTCTATATATAAACCTATCTCGTTATATTAGCATATGAAATGGAATTTGGCATGCCAACCCATAAAGCTTCAACTTCATTCCTTTTTTATGGATATAGTGCCAACCGCGTCAAATATGATATGAACCATCTGATTGCAACCTTGGAAATACGTATTTGTTAAGGTGGTTGCAAAATCAATCGCAGGAAGAAAAATAAGGAGAAACAGATCATGGATGAGGTGATGGTCAAGGAAAATAGGGAGGTGTAACATGCTGCACGTTCTCAGCTGTCCATGTAAGGCTCGCAAACCTCTGCTTTGCCAGTTACTTATCAAGCTGATGGGATTCAAAGAGCGGTGGAACACTGCATGTTACTCAGGTTACCTAATGAAAAAGCTTATGTACATCCAGGAGTTGAGCAATAAGGGGTTCAATTCACAGGGTGCACTCAGGAAGAGCAAGGGGACAACTTAGACTTGATAAGGGGCAAAACTTTGTCACTGACAATAGGATTCTCAATGTAGAAGTTCTAGAGAATATCATCATCTGGCACATCGGCATCGGCACTGATATCTTTTCGCCAAAAGCAGGGAAGTTAGAGAATGTAATTCACAAGCAGTGGCAGAAACTGTCAGGACATTCTGTCCAATTACAAGATGTTCCTCCTCATGGACTGCCTCTATATGTCATACCTTGTTGAAAGCAAATTGTCATGGTGAACCTGTGACAATTTGACTAAAGTGGGAATTAAAATCGAAAAGGATAAGAACATGGACATGAGAAATATATTCCTTAACGTCTGAAAAGGCATGTCCTCAGAGAACATAACTGCTTACAAACTACTCCCTCTGATTTTAAATATTGACACTGTTGACAGTATTTGCAAGGGACAATCAAATGGTTTTTGTATCCGGAATGGATCAATTTTTCAGAATTTGTTGGCTGTTGCATTACATTAAATTGCATGGAATATGTTTCCTGCTTTTACAGGCGGTATAATGTTCTGTCACATATACAGAAAGATATATAATTTCCTACATTTTTAAGCCCAGGATTTGATAGGAATACTCTAACAGCACAAAAGGAAACAGAATAAGAGAAGAACCCCTTACTTCTTTAGCTGAAGAAGAAAATAGCAAACATAACCCAAAACATGGATAGTGGCTTGGCCAGACGACATAACAGATCAGATCCGGGGAAAATGAAGTCCCTTTGTTCAGAGAGCCACGATGTTCTCACAAGTGGAGTTAAGGTTTTGAGAAGATGACTTCACATAGAAGCTCTGCATTTGAGACAAAAGCTTATTATGTTCACTATCCTATAAGTGTAGACAAAAAACTACTAGAGATGCTGAGTGTTCTTATAATACAGGGCGAAGCCTATTCTTTTTCATAAAGGAATAATTTCATTCCGTTGATAGAAGAAGCTGATGTGATTCTTTTTCTGTTAAGCTGTACCAAACTACCTGATGCTACAATATGCAAATAGGAGCTTAGTGTGATCCAACATCTGACAAGATGAGTCCTTTTTTTTTTTTTTGCGAGAAGACAAGATGAGTCTGTTCGTTCTGCAATTGGAAAACATACAATTTATTCCTCAAAAAAGAAATGGAATCCCCGATATGAGAAGATTCACCAAGTGAACAATTCATTGTTTTGTATCTTATAGGTGTGTTATTGATTGTTTTGAGACTTAATACCAACAAGAATTTTCCATTTATAATGGAATATGTATTCCCACTGCCCACCTTATCCTTGTTTCAAATGATTGCTGTAATTTAGTATCAGGTTCTATTAAAAACATATATTAGATTCAACACACTCCACAACATACTATATGTCATTCTAACATTCAAAAAAATTTCCTCAATATATGTCATTCTCACTTCCCAATACACCTTTCTCTTTTTCCAATACACTTTCTGTCTTCTTAATAAATCTCTATCTTCGTCTCTTTCCTCCTCGTTTTCTGTGTACCACACTTTTTCAATTTTTTTTAATTCCCATAGCCAAAGCTAAAATGACCTATAAAAATGAACGGAGGAAGTAACATTTAAGTTCCAAATCAGTGTTAGGAATTGTACTATTACCATGAACTTCAGAGTTATTTTTTACATAATATAATCCTTTTCGATCATTGTGAGACTGATTGCTAAGACAGTACAGAGCAATACAATATTTACAACCCGACCCAGAAATATCAAACTCATGGCAGTGCTAGGAGTAGGCCTCGGCTCAAACCTGCCCGAGCTTCAGCAAGGGCCCAATGCTTACGTGATCACCAGCTTCAAAAAGATCCCTAAACCCAAAACATTTACAGAATATTATTCTACTTTACACTAACCTATTCCATAAAAGCTTTATGAGTTAATAATCCGTATCATTATGCATTCGAGTGAGCTGATCAAACAACTGGCAATACAACAGGCCATTTATTAACCTTAAAACATCGCAGCTAACAACTGAGGCGGGGTTGATATCTTGGTGGCGGCACAGATTTATGTCGTAATTTCCTGTAGGAATTTGACAGCAGCCCTGAGCGGAGCCAGATGCCTAACCGTGTGGCGCAATCTTAGGTGAAAAGAGGGTGCGAGGTGCGCATACCTTCACTGGGCGAAACATGCTGCAGCTGTCGGCCAGGCCTGCCCGCTGCCGGAGTCGATGGCTGGCACGCGGCTGAGAGAGATATTGGGCTCTGCGAGATTCCGGCCTACGCGAAGTTGGCAGAGCGCGCGAGTGTGGGGAGAGGATTAGTGTAGTGTCCCGTCCTGGATGGAGCGAGAGCACCACGATAGTCGCCGGAATTTGGGGGAGAAGAGAGCGTAGGAGCAAGGAGGAAGATGAGGTTTGTGGGGAATGAATTTTCTTATTTCGCTTGTTCGTAACAGAGGCACTCTGGCCTGTTTTATACATCACCCCCTGGGCTAAGCCCACTCACGCCAAACACGTCCTGCGGCCCACAATTCGATTTAAACGCCAAGCAACTGCCAACACGGAATACTCCCGCCGGCTCACCCGTCAGCAATGACAGTACCGCCGGCCCGAGTACTAGCTGGTCCTCAGACCGGTGCAGAATGATACCTAGCCTTTAGGACATATTAATCCTCCCAAGTAGCCATTGACGCCGGCAACCCTGTCCACTGGACCTTCACTTGAACGATTTCCAGTATTGCTTCAGGAATGGCCACTGAATCCTCAGACACTGATTCAGCGGGAATTGTGGAGAACACTAGAGTATGGTCCGGAACATGAGCTTTCAACTGAGAAACGTGGAATACAGGGTGGATAAGTGAGTGCTCCGGCAATTCCAACTTGTAAGCAGCAGCTCCAATACGCTCCAGAATTTTACATGGCCCAAAATACTTGAATCCAAGCTTAGGACAGGGATGAGAAACAGCAGAAGCTTGAGCATACAGCTGGAGTTTAAGAAAAACCAGATCCCCCACTTGAAACTCACGAGCAGTACGCTGTTTATCTGCATAAGATTTCATCTTATTCTGAGCTGCTGCCAAGTGAGCTTTGATCAATTTCAGAAAAGCTTGTCGTTCCTGTAAAACTGACCCAGCTTCAGATGTGACAAAGGAATCCAAAGCAGGCACAATGCCCAGATAAGGTTCAATTCCATACAAAGCCTAGAAGGGAGAGCATTTTAAAGAGGCATGATAACAAGAATTATACCAAAGCTCAGCAGAAGACAGCCATTTGTGCCACTGATTCGGAGTATCTTGAACAGCACAACGCACAAACATCTCTAAGCACTGATTGACCCTTTCAGTCTGACCATCCGTTTGTGGGTGGTAAGCAGAACTGAGATGCAACTTAGTATCCAACAGAGCAAATAGTTCTTGCTAAAATGAGCTTATAAAGACTCTATCTCTGTCAGACATGATAGACCGAGGAACTCCATGCAGTTTAACAATGTGGGTGAAGAATAGCTGAGCAATAGTGGCAGCAGAAAAAGGATGTTTGAGAGGCACAAAGTGAGCATACTTGGTGAGTCATACCACTACCACCATAATCACAGAATAACCATTAGAATTTAGGCAAACCTTCAATGAAGTCCATAGACACATCTTGCCAGCTACTATGAGGAATTGGGAGAGGCTGGAGGAGACCAGGATACTTGCAATGTTCATGTTTTGCTTGTTGACAAACCTGACATTGCTTCACAAATGCTTCTACAGCTGCTTTAAGGCCAGGCCATGTAAAAAGCTTCTTCACACGTTGGTATGTAGCCTGCACACCGGAATGGTCCCTAATAGCAGAAGAATGAAATGCATGAAGAATTTTACTCTGCAGTGCTGAATTAGGACCCACCCACACTTGATTAGCTTTATAGATCAAGCCATCTTTCAAAGAAAAGCCCTGAGCATTAGGATTAACCACAGCCAATTCCATCAAGAGTTTTTGAGACTGAACATCATGTTCATAAGACTGTGACACCTCCTTTAACCACACAGGAGAACAAACAGAAATGGCTGCACATTCCAGATGATGAGCCACTCGGGATAGAGAGTCAGCAGCCTTGTTGTCAGCTCCTTTCTTATATTGAAACTGAAATTCAAGACCAGCCAACTTAGCCATGGCTCTCTTTTGCAGGTCAGTTGCTAAAGACTGATCCTGCAAATAGCACAGACTTTTATGATCTGTTCTAATGATAAATGGTCCCCCTCTATAAATAACATCTCCATGTATCAATGGCCATAAGAATAGCAAGGAATTCCTTCTCATATATGGATAACGTTTTGTTAGCTACACCCAAGGCTTTGCTGTATAAGGCTATGGGATGATCTTGTTGGGACAAAATAGCACCCACACCCGTGGCACAAGTATCAGTCTTAATGACAAAGGGCAAGGAAAAATCTAGGAGGGCCAGTACAGTTGTACTAACCATTGCTTGTTTAAGTAGTTCAAAATCCATCTGAGCCTCAGGTATCCAAATGAACTGTTTGTGCTGCAATAAGGAACTGAGTGGCTTCGCCAGAATTCCATAGTGACGGACAAATTTCCTATAATACCATGTTAGGCCCAAAAATCCTCTTAATTCAGTATGAGAAGAAGGTACTGGCCATTGGAGCATAGCAGATGTCTTAGATGGGTCAGTTGCCGCTCCTTGAGCAGATATGATGTGACCCAAATAGGCAATACTGTCCTAAGCAAAGGAGCACTTGCTTTGCTTGGCAAACAACTTATGCTGTTTCAGAACAGAAAAGACTACATGCAGATGCTCCAAGCGAATATCCAATGAAGGACTATAAACTAAAATATCATCCATAAAAATGAGCACAAACTTCCTCATATATGGTGCAAAAAATAGAATTCATTAAGCATTGAAAAGTGGTAGGTGCATTAGTAAGACCAAATGGCATCACTCGAAACTGGAAATAGCTGTGATGTGTTTTGAAAGCAGTTTTTAGTTCATTAGCAACTGCCATTCTGATTTGGTGAAACCCTGAAGCCATATCCAGCTTAGAAAAAATTTTGGCACCCGAGAGCTCATCCAAAAACTCATCAATGACAGGCATAGGAAACTTATTTTTCACAGTAATAGAGTTCAGTTTCCTGTAATCCACACAAAAGCGTTAGCTGCCATCTTTTTCTTGACCAGTAAAACCGGTGAAGCAAAAGGGCTAACACTGCGAGTAACAAATGCCTGATTCTAGCATTTCTGCCACCTGGCGTTCAATCTCATCTTTCTGGTGAGGAGGGTAACGGTAGGGCCGAGTATTGACAGGAGAAGAGCCAGGCAATAAAGAAATAGTGTGGTCATAGTCTCAAGAGGGAGGAAGTGAACTAGGCTGCTGAAAAACCTCCTTGTTTTGATCCAACAGTGTCTGTACTAACAAAGGAAGAGAAGTAACAACAGGAGAAGAAGTGTCCACAGCTGAAACTACTGCTAGAGCCCAAATCTCATTGCCTCTAGACCACTTCTCGAGCTGAAGGGCTAAAGTCCCTGAAATACTATCAGGTTGATGGCATACATCTCCTTGAAGCCTCACCAGCTTATTTCCATGGCTGAATTCTACCCGTTTCTCCAACCAGTTACAGTGCATAAGACTGTGAGCTCCAGCCAGTCCATACCCAAAACCATGTTATAGGCCCCAAATGGCAAAATCAGTGCATCTACTACAAATGTGTGACCCTGAATCCACCATGTCAGATTCTTAGCAACAGAAGTAGACTGTATCAGCTGACCGTTTGCCACCTTAACAGCTAATGGGGGAATGGTTTGCACCACAAAATCAATTCTGGAAGCCATGCATTCACTGATGAATGTATGAGAGCTGCCTGAGTCAACAAGTTGGAGCAACACTTGATGCTGAACCAAAGCACGCAGCCGAATTGCTTTAGGACTGTCTGAACCTGAAATAGCATTCAGAGAAATGAAAGCCTGACCAGTAGAATCTCCACTATCAGAACCTTCTATCCAGTCCAATTACTCATCAGAGATCAAAACTGGACCATCAGCAGTGTCCACAGGAGTAATGTGATTCAGCTGAGTAGCACTCGCACGCTTATGCCCGGGAACAAATTTCTCCCCACACTTAAAACAGAGACCATTTGCACGTCTGTTCTCTTTCAACTGACGAGCCTTCCACAGATCACCCGAGGACAAGGTGTCCTTGAACACAGGTTTGGAGCCCGGCACAATCGGAGATCGAGTGGAAGTTGGCTTCAGAAGAGAAGATTGCCGAGCAAGTAAATTCTCCTGAACCGAGGCCAACACAACTGCACGAGATAAAGATTCAGGGAGCTGAATTTCAACAGCAGCGCGCAACTCCGGTATTAAACCCAACACAAATTATGTCACCAGGAAAGTATCACTAAGAGTTTTGTCATACAATCTGATGTGATACACAAGCTGCTCAAACTGTTTGCGGTGTTCATTGGCAGTGCCCACTTGTTTCAGAGTAAACAGTTCAAACATCTTGTCCTGGTGAGTAGTGATTTCAAATTCAGCACTAACAACAGAACGAAATTGAGCCCAACTGATAACACCAACCACATCCTTATATGATTGAAACCAATGAGATGCACTACCAGATAAATGCAAAGTAGCAGCAGTGACTTTGAAACAATTAGGAATCTGATAAAGAGCAAAGTATGAATCACACCGCTCCAACCAAATACACACATCAGTTCCATCAAATTTAGGAAAATCTATTTTAGGTATCCAAGTCCTACGGTCCCCAGATTCCCCACCAGAAGGTATAACAACAGGGTCGGGATGAGGCACAGGATGAGGAACGGCATCTGTGCGATCAACAGGATCATCACCAGCAGTGCAGGGGGGTGAGTCTGGAAGCGATACCTGAGGAGCGGTTGCTGTAGGAAAGTGCAGAGGAGGCGGGCAAACACCCATTAACCCATCTCCTGTAGTAGAAGCAAATAATGGCAGTGGCGCCAGCGAAACACCTTAGAGCGAGCTCGACAACCGTGCTTGTTCCTGCTGAACTTGCGCCAACGACTTCATCGATAGGTCCACCTTGCATTGGATGAAGTCGAATGATTTAGAGAAGTCGTCGTGCTTGCGTTCCATGGACTCCATTTTGGTCTTCAACTCATCAATACCCGCCACCTTCGATGCAATCTCCTTGAGCGCCGACTCTGCGATGTCCTTGAGCGATTGCTCAAACACGGACTGCAGACGCTTCTCCGTCTCAGAGAGGGTCGTCATAATGTGGCGCGTATGAGCAGCCTGTCGATTGGGCGCCGTGGTGACGAATTGAACATCCGCTCGAATGAACCTGTGGATGCAGCAGCAACCAAACCCTAAGGTGATTGCAGCACCTACAGAACTTACCAAACGAGGACGCGAAAGCGAAGGGGAAACGCCCTGGCTGAATCTGATACCAATTGTAGTGTCCCGTCCTGGATGGAGCGAGAGCACCACGATAGTCGCCGGAATTTGGGGAAGAAGAGAGCGTCGGAGCAAGGAGGAAGATGAGGTTTGGGGGGAATTAATTTTCTTATTAACAGAGGCACTCTGGCCTGTTTTATACATCAATCTCTGGGCTAAGCCCATTCACTCTGAACACGGCCTACGGCCCACGATTCAATTTAAATGCCAAGCAACCGCCAACTCGAAATACTCCTGCCGGCTCACCCGTCAGCAATGACAATTAGGTTCCGGCAGCGGTGAGCTGAGATCTCCACCAGCGCCGTTCGCCCGCAGCAGAAAAATGTGTGGGACGACGGAGGTTGCATTGCAAATCGCTTCGGTGCCTCGGGGGAGATTTTTACAATTATACCATCCTCGAGGCTTCATTGTAAAAACATAATAACAGTAAATTTCGCTAAAATATCATTATAATTTTACTCTTTCCTTTTTTTACTATTGAATCATATTTTAACAGTTTTACTTCTATCGAGAGATATGAAAAGGCAAAATTGACTCTCACATCTCTCTTTTGCTTACAATCAATTTTTCACCACGTAACAGCTAAAAAAAAGACAAACTAATCCTTGTATCTACGCAACATACATTTGACAATGCAACATAAAAAATATTTTATGTTCTGGCAGCGGTGAGCTGAGATCTACACCAGTGCCGTTCGCCCACAGTAGAAAAATATGTGGGACGGCAGAGGTTGCAAATTGCTTTCGTCGCTCGGTGGCCAGCAAAATGAGAAGGCGCCTTCATTGTTAATGCAACCTTTTTAGGGAATTTAGGAAGGAGGAAAGATATGACTCACGAAGTAAGAAAACAAGTTTTGCCAAACATTGCTAGCTAAAAGCACAAAATGGAAACTAGGAAGAAATGCAACCAGAGAAGTTGCATCACAATATGGATTACATATTCACAGCATTCAACGCTTATGGAGGACAGACAAAGACCCTGTTTGGGGTAGATTCCCGCAGCTTCTGTGTCCACAAAACCGAAGAAGCGAAGAAATCTCCCCCAAACGGGTCCGCTTGTCCAAACCGGAGAAGCCCGAAAAGCGGTCGTTACATTAGAAGCGACGAAAATGTTGATTCCCGAGCTTCTGCCTTTGTCCGTTCTTACCCAGCCCTCAACCCCCACCCTCCTACCACCGCCACCGCAGGCCGCCCTCCTGGTGCCACTGTGTGCCGCCGCCGCTGCCAGGCCTCGCTCCTGCCACCCTCCCAGTGTCAATGCTAGCTGCCGTCGCCATGAGCCTCCCTCCCGCCACCGTATCGAGCTTGGAATCGAGGCCGACGAGGTCGAGCGCGAAGCTCGCCACCAGGCCAACACGGAGCGGCGAGATCTGCCCAGAGACGAGCTGGAGCACTAGGTCCATGACTAGGTCGTCGAGAAGCGGGTAGATCCGCTTGGAAACAGTCGTCTTCCTTCTCTTTGCTCCTCCAAAAGCGATGAATGCCAAACAGGTTCGCTTTGCTTCTCCAAATCTGAGCTTCTTGGCCCAGCAAAGTGTTGCTTCTTCGGAGCACCGCTTCTCCAAAATGCGGAGAAGCCGCAGATACCCCAAAACGGCCAAAAGTAACCTTGACTAGGGCATTCCAATTAGTTTCTGTTCAGAAAAGAAAGGTGCTTCGGGTCGTAAACTAGATCATTCTAAGGACAGAATGACCTTACAAGCTGTCAGTAAAATAGTAGGTGGGAACAAAAGCAAAGTCATTTGGTACATGAGAAAATGTAACATTAGACAACACTCAAATAACATCAAACCACACTTGACAGAAGCAAACATAAAGACTTGGCTACAATGATGTATCAATATGCTAGAGTCTACAAGCTTTCCTAGTAATCTAAAGTTTAAGAATTTGTTTGACCACATTTTTTAATGAGCAATGGTTCTTTCTTACTTAAAAAACCTGAGAAGTCTTAGTTGATGTCCGATGAACACGACCTCCATCGGTGCCTGCAAAAATAGGAACTACATCCCTAAACTCATGTTCTTATTTGTAAGTGGTCGCTCAAGATTTAAAAATGGTATGTGCATTTTTGATGGCAAGATTAGCTACTTCCCTCTTGTTACTTACGAATGTGCTAAAAAAAAGTATTGTGAACCGAGAAGCCGGGACTTGGATAGTGAAGCCCATCACTTCCATCACTAAAGATGCCATGAGAGAGTTCATTATTGATAAGGTTTTACTGTCTATTCGGGAGAAATGGCTAAGAGAGTATATCAACAAACCAATCTACGTTGTTCAGGACAACACACCATCACATTTGGAAGTCAATGACCCACTTTTCTGTCAAGCAGTTAAGGAAAGAGGTTTCAATATTTATCTTATTTGTCAACCAGCCAATTCACCAGATTTCAATATTCTTGATTTGGTTATTTTTTCCATGCAATACAATCCATTCAGTACAAAAAGATTGCAAACAGTGGAAGAACTCACTCCAGTTGTTCAAGAGGTTAATTCATAGTACTATTAAACTTCTTGCTGCTATTAAACATGCATTCCAGGTCTATTGTCCAAGGAAGATAAATAGGATATAGTCTAGTTGGTTTCATCGGACGGCCGGTTTTCATTTTAAATATATAAAAATGAAAATTTGAAAAATTTTGGAATTTTAAAAACCAGTAAAACCGTGGAGTAAACCGGTGGTTTTCAAAATTTGAAATTTAAAAACTGACGAGACCGAAAGAAACCGGTTGGTAAACCATTGAAACCACTCGATAAACCGAAAAAACCATCTAATTTACTATAGCCTTTGGAGTAAATTTGATTCAAGTTCTAATTTGAAGCAGTTTTGATTGGTTTTTTCAGTTTTCATCGAACCGGTGGGAATCAGTCTCCTAGGTTCAATCGAGAACTTAAACCCCGATCTAACGATCGTCGAAGAAAGAACAAGCTTCGGCAATGCGGCGCGATCGTCGATAGGAACGAGCACCAGCAAGGTGGCAACCAGACCTGCCGGTGAAGCAGCCATCCGTTACAGCAGAACAAGGTACCGGACTTTGTGCCCAGCGTCAAAGCTGGGCATCACTGAACAGTGAACACGGCACGTGCGCTGCTCTTGCTTTTTCCTATTGATTGGACAATTTGGGCCCAATTTATGGGCTGAGGGTGCACATATATAAAGCAGATTTTTTTTGCCTCCCGATTCATGTGAGGGGTCACCTTCCAATCGTCGGTTGGCCTGCGTGAATGATCAGGCGCGGGCACGCGTGTTTTTTTTTGGGGGGGGGGGGGG
>BCLF01000057.1:344897-356538 GCA_001602275.1 Zoysia japonica | reverse complement strand
ACCGCCAATGGGCTGCACTCCTCGCGCCCACGCACCTGGGCCTCTGGTCCAGTGGGCCACGCGGCCGTGAGGCAGCCCGCGTCCAGCGCTGCCGGGCCCATGTGGCAGCCGGCCATTGCCCCGCGTTCGCTGACCAGTGAGGCCCGGGCCCACACGTCAGCTACACAGCTGAAATTGCTACGGCCATCCACTCCAGTGTACACAAAAATTTATTCCTAAGCCATTTTAAGTCCAAATAAATTTTCAAAAATTTCAAGAAAATCTCCACTTTGCAAATACACTCCTACACATTAAAAACCCACTTAGCAAAGCCTTTTTGCCACCACAAATTTTTACATTAGTCCTCCAACTTTTAGAAAATTACAAAAGACCTTCACATCTTATTTTCACCACTATTTTCACATCACCTCCGTTTATCGAGATCTTTGCAACGTTAGAACCCTAAACTCGAGCTCTACCTTATAAAGCCGCTCACCACTCTGAGAACTTTCTATTAAATTTGGTGTTTATTTGATCCTCGTTTTGTGTTCTTTTCTGTATTTACTTTATATCGTTTTCTCATGTAGACGATGAAGCGCTCGGAGACGAAGAGGCCGACGACCTTGAATACGAGGAAGAGCCCGAGGACGCTTTCGAAGGCAAGTCCTAATCTTTTGACCATTTTGCTTCTAGTTTCGCTACGCGCCTATAGGACCCGTATACTTGCATGTTCGTAGCTATATGTTCAAAACATTGTGTAGTTATAAACCGATTTGCTATACACGTATTTATATTTATGTCAGTGACTTGCTCTTTATAGGTATAAATACCATCTTCATACCGGGTTGTCAATCAAACCTTGAATTTTCGTCATTAAATACCTTAATGCACGAAAAGCTACCTTGAATTAGAATGCTTAGAACACTCTCACGTGAAGCTATGCTTCATCACTCGATATACATAACCATCATTTATCAAACGAGTTACAAGAGTTTGGAGGTGTGTGTCAAACAAGGTGGGATGGGGTATAGTGAAAACTGGTGATAGGTGCTGGGAGGGGATAATGTTTTTGGTCGTGGGGCGGGCTCTTAGAGCTGTGTGCTGTGTGTAGGCTTCGGACTGGTCCACCTGTCGTGGACGAGCGCCGCCCCTGCCATATAAGGACTGGTTCATCGGACCTCAACGTAGTGATTTCGTGCAACCACAGAACCTGTTTGGGTGGGACTCACTCCACCCTCTTGGTCGTTCACTTTGACCCCTAAGACGGTCGGGTGGTACGCAAGTCGCAGGAGCAGATGTGAGATACTCACAGTCCTGTCTTCAATTACAGCAATAGCCCGTGCCATGGGATCGTACTGCCCACCGGTATAGCCCTCTGGTTTTCATAATTACCCGTCTGTGTGGGGTCCCAAAGAGAAGATGTGGGCGATCTAAACCCACGGTCTGGCTACGAAAATGTGGTATTGCTCATCGGTGGTATGGAAAACTCCGAGAGATGACCTCTGTTTGTATCTTGAGGCGGATTTTGTGAACACCTTAGTGTGCGTTGGAGCAAATGTTATGCGACTCTGTTGATCAAAAGGAGCATAGCCTGTGGGTACAGTGTACAACCTCTGCAGAGTGTATAATCCATCTGGAATGGCCGTTGTCACGGTATTGACACACTACAGCTTGGGCTCACAATGATTAGTCTTGTTCACTTATTTGATGGTGTGAGTGGGTGTAGCTACCCGTGTTTTGAAAAGTGTCTGACTGGGATAGTGGAGACCCATTCAGTTAAAATTTGAGAACTGGCGGAAAAGATGACTACTCCTCAGGTCCAATATCTAAATACTGATAGACTAGGTACACGTCCATCTCAATTTGAAAAAACTCATTTGTAGAGAAGCCTACATAAAAACGTTTTTCGCAAAAAGAAAACCTTGACCCCTCCTTGTTGGCCTTGTAAGCATGAATACAGCTACGTACGGAGTTAGGACTTGCTGAGTACTTTCATGCTCACCCTTGCCGTTGTCGCTCAAATGAAGAAGATGGTGCTGGCCTCGACGATGATGAATAGGACTGTTCTGCGCGCAAGTTTGTCTATGATTTTTATTTTTTGTCTTTCCTTTTATTTAATGATTGTGCAAGGTTGTCTAGGTGCATCTCGTTGGTTTGTAATCTAAGTCTTGAATGTAAGACTCTATCTGAGACAATATATATAATATTATTGGTATGTGTTATGTATTCACAATGGACGTGCGTGCCAACTACTGATTCAGGGATTGGTACGGTGCTCACGAGATATCCCAGAAATAGGGTATGACAACCGGTAAAATACTATTTACTCCAGTTCATTACATAGATATGGAGGTGGATTTTGTTTAAGAGATTTGTTACATTGCTTGAGAGGTATTAGAAGTATCTTTCCCTCCTTAATTAATCTTAATTATTGATTTTTAAAAAGTTGGTATTAGGTCCTCCAGTTTTAGTATCAGGTCATTATTTTTGGTACTTGGTCTATCATTTTGACTAGATATTTTCCTATTTTAAATATCAGTTCTGATCAAATGGATGACTAGTCAACTCCCAGCATTGTAACTTCTCAGTTGTTTAATCATCAAACCTGATCCATTTACCCCAGTAACATACATAGTTCCTAGTTGGTACTGCCAGGCTGCTCTGAATTTTGACCTAGACTAAATTAGAGCAACGTGCTATAGTTTACTCACCAATGCAACAGAGTTGGCAAGTGCGCACATGCTGAGACTGTACTTACCCCTTAATTTGCTGGCTTTATATAGATAACTGAACAACAGTGAAGATGCCAAGGGACGACTTGCACAGTCAGAAAAATGCCTAGTTGGTCTGAAGATGCATGCAAGATGCGAAGAGGCACGTATCATCAGTTCATCACATGCACGGTCCATTCTGCTGCTGCAATGGGCACATGCAAAGTCATAGACAATCTGTGATCCACATTTAACGGTTCTTTGGCTACCATTAGAGGTTTAACTGCATTTTTTTGTGAGAGAAAATCACAGGAGCTTTATATATATTGGCACTCCATGCATGGTTCACTATGCAGGTTAACTGCTCACAGATAGTGCCCCTAGCTAGCTTCCTGCGAGCTACCAGTTTTTTTGTTGCTTACCAGCTGTGATTATCGAAAGCTGGAAGGTAATCTGCTTGAATTTCCTGCGTTTTTACTGTACCCCCAGGTTGTGTTTCAGTTGCACTTGCATTTGCAGGTATGGATAAGATGCATTGATCTCTTACTAAAGTCCGGCGGTATCCACAAATGGATCGATGGCCAGTAGAACTTTGGAATGCGTGGGAGATTCAGATCCTCGTGATGCTGAGCTTTACATTGCAGCTCGTCCTCGTCCTCTTCGCCGGGATCCGCCGTCACGAGGCCCCCACTGCACTGAGGCTCCTCCTCTGGCTAGCTTACCAGCTTGCCGATTCCACCGCCATATACGCCCTCGGCCAGCTCTCCCTCACAAACACGCCGCGCGACAACCGTCTGGTGGCGTTCTGGGCACCGTTCATGCTGCTGCACCTCGGCGGCCCGGACAACATCACAGCCTACGCGCTCGAGGACAACCTGCTCTGGCAGCGCCATTTGCTGACACTCATCGTGCAGGTCCTTGGCGCTGGGTACGTCCTCTACAAGCACATCACCGGCAGCATCGTACTGGGAGCTATCCTCATGCTTCTCGGCGGCATCCTCAAGTATGGGGAGCGGACCTGGGCGCTCAGGTGCAGCAACCTGGGAAGCATCCGGAGCTATCTGAAGAAGGAGCCACCTGCCAAGCACTATGTCTACCCGGAGTTTAACAATGTCGACCTCTCTCACTCCCAGTCCCAGGTGTTTGGAAGGGACCTCTATGAAGAAGAAGAGCTCCTCCTTCGACGGGCACACTCCGTTTTCCATATTTGCCTGCGCGCGGCAGTGGATTCCCCTGTCGATGTCGATCCGGATAGCAGCGACGTCAAAAGACTATTAGACTACAAGTGGAAAACCATGTGGAGGCTGGTGGAGATGCAACTGTCCTTGCTGTACGACATCCTCTACACCAAGGCAGCAGTCGTCCACACTTTGCCTGGCTACTTCATCCGCGTCTTCACCTTGGCAGCCACGGTCTCCTCGTTCCTGCTGTTCTCGTTCAGTGCTAAGTATGGCCACAGCAGAGTGGACGTTGACATCACTTACACCCTGCTGGCAGGTGCCTTCTTCCTGGAGCTGAGGTCGCTGCTTGGTGCTCTCGGATCAAGCTGGACACTCAGCTTCCTATATGCCACACGCTGGAGGTGGCTTCAGCATGTAATCTTGTGCACCGGAAGATGGGATCGGTTCCGCTCCCTGGTGGTGTCCATCCGCCGACGCTTCAACCTCAGGGTCTCAAGGCGGTGGTCAGGTAAAATGGGGCAGTACAACATGCTGAGCTTCTGTAGCTCCAGCAGAAATGGCCCCATCAGTAGGTGGACGCGGATGCTGGATCTTGAGGAGTGGTGGAACAAGAAGCACTACTCGTGGAAAGTAGATATCTCGGAGCATATCAAGCAGTTGCTCCATGAACATGTCATGCGTATTGTCCGAGCCAAAGAACACAGTGGGTGTGGTCAGGAAAAAGTGGGGAGAGGAAGCTTTGAAGAAGCACGAGGAGCTCCATTGGTACCTTGGCGCCGAGCTCATGGAGGGCATTCTCATGTGGCACATTGGCACAGACCTATACCTCATCCAAAGAAGAACAAGGGGTGACAACCAAATGGAGGATGACAACAAGAAGGTGAAGGCAATCGAGGCATTATCCAACTACATGATGTTCCTCCTTGTGAATCACCCTTATATGTTGCCAGGCCTTCCACTGAATAGGGTATACCAGTTGACCTGCCAAGACATGACTAAAGTATGGCATATGCCTGACAAGAGTTCAACTCCGGCTGAAGATAGAACTCACGGCAACAGACACAGAGGTTTGCTGAAGAGATTGTTCGACTGGCATCGTCATGATGCCGGTAGAGAGAAGCTTGCTGGAGTGCTGTACAAGAACTCCAGTAGTGACACACCTTTGCATAAGAGTCCTCGTCTACGATTTGCAATCAAACTAGCACAAAAACTGGAAGACATGAAGGATGAGGACCCTCTCGGAGTGGTGCTTCAGGTGTGGGTTGAGATTCTCTTCTACGCGGCCAACCGGTGCAGCAGGGAGTCCCACGCCAAAAAGCTCAGCAGTGGTGCAGAGTTGACGACTGTTCTGTGGCTCATGGCAGAAAATTTTCACGACTATATGCAACAGTTTCACTATGTCGTGGGAACAAAGTGACATTTGCTTTCCTTTTGCATGGAAGCAAGTTATTACTGGCATCCTTGACCATATTATGTTATATTTCGATCTTATTCATCTAATTTTCAAATAAGTTTTTAATCAGTTACCTCAATGAAAATATACATCATCAAAGGTTCAAATCAGCCCCTCAAGTTACAAACGACAAATTAAACCACATGTTTGGAAGAATACACAGAGTCCAACAGCGTAAAAACATTATTAGTACATTACCTATAATAGGAGGAAGAATGAGTAGCAATCTTAGTTGCACATAATTCAAAAAAATACATTAACTTTTGAATGGCTCATTAAAAAGCCTCGAATTGGTGAATTAATGAATATGGGTCAAGTGGATGGTCTCTCCCCACCGAGTGGTGTGGACGCCCCTGAACCCCCCCCCCCCCCCCCCCCCCCCCCCCCCCCCCCCCCCCCCCCCCCCCCCCCCCCCCCCCCCCCCCCCCCCCCCCCCCCCCCCCCCCCCCCCCCCCCCCCCCCCCCCCCCCCCCCCCCCCCCCCCCCCCCCCCCCCCCCCCCCCCCCCCCCCCCCCCCCCCCCCCAACGACCCACCTTCACCTCACCCCAACCACCCTCCCCTCCATCTCCAGCGGCACGACGGCTCCTCCACACAACCGCTCCACCCGGTGCCTCGCAGGTTAGTCACCCTCACCAATCCGGGCTCTCTCTCATCCAAACCAAAGTCCTCTCTAAGGAGGTGTTTGGTTGGACCTTTTTCCTCTATAAATATATCACAGTGTTATCTAAAAACATTGTTTTATGTTAGCCACTTTGTAATTCATTCACACTGTCATCCGTTCCAGACCTTCAGTAGCTCAATGCCGCCACCTCCCACCATAAACTACTCCCATTACATTGACCGTCTGCTCCATCCACTGCTCTTTGCTTTCCCCCATAGCACACCTCCTTCGGTCCTCCCCTACCTCTGCCGCGCACCGCCGCTCGTGCCTTGTCTGCACCTTCCTCTGTCGTACTTGATGCATTTGGAGCTAGCCGTTCGAGCCAGAGCGCCGCTCTCCTTCTTCCGCCACGCACCATTTTGGCACGGGACGCCCACGTCTTCCTCTGCAACGCACCGTTCGGGACAAGGCGCACGCGCCTTCCTCCATCGAGCGCCGTTCAGGCCGTGGTGACGCTCGCATTCCTCCGCTGCTTGCTGTTCGGGCCAGACTCCGCATGCTTCCATCCATTGTGCGCTGTTCAGGTCAGAGTGCTGCTAGCGTTTCTCCGTCTTTTGCCATTCAGACCGGGCTCCGCGTGCTTCCATCTGCCACGCGCCATCTCAAGCTAGGCGCCGCGCGCTTCCATGTTTGCGAGCGCCTGCAACAAACGTCGTTGTTTCTGTTACCGTAGTACTAGTGCGAGCAAACAAACAAAATCAGTAATTGACCATCCCACCACTAATCACCCTGCAACTTATTCACGTTGCCATTCTCATTGCCGTGAATGCAAACAAACAGCACTTAAGTGGTATCCTCTTGTCATCTCCCCTTTTGGTGCTTGTATTCCTCTAGGTGACCTGTAGATCACTTGCCAATCCCTCCCACCAAATCGGTTGTTAAGAGCCTTAGAAGTGCAACATTTCGAGAACGGCGGGAGGGACCAAATCTCAGACAGGAGTGGTCCAACAAAAATTAAGGGAATGTATTATCCTTCTGAGATCTCGAGAAAAATCAATGAGCATTCTTTCTCTCTATTTATTTACTTATCTTACTTATCTTATTGAAAGTAGTGTTTTAGGTTATTTTACTTAGCTCTTCGTGGCTATCATGCTAATGATGCTTGTTTGATTGTCTTGCTAGCTAGCTCCTTCCACAGTCTTAGTTATCTATCTCTTGTTGTGCTTATCTTTCTTCTAGCTTGTCCTTGTCCTCGTTTTGTGTAGTATCTATCTTATTAGGAGGTTCTTGCTTGCTCATTAGTTCTTGTAAGATTTAGAAAAAGCACAAATGTAGTGCCAGATTCAAATCCCCCCTCCCCCCCCCCCCCTCTCAATCACTAAGCTCCTTGCATCAACCCACAATGGCAACATTACTTAAGCTTTAATTATCAATCTTGCGCTACATGGTTGACCTCACCAAGAAATCTAATCTTTGCCTACTAATCGAAGAGCACAAATAACAAAAACAACCAACATAATTGCCAATTTAGATTATAAACTCTCAAAGTTGGGTCTTACAAATTGATGATGGTAGAGTTGTTTAATAATAAAGTAATCTTCCAAAATTGAGTATTCTTAGGACCAACAAATAGATAGGAGGATGACTAGAGAGTTTTGAAGTCAAAAATAAACATAGACCCTGACAAATAATGGATCCTTATACACGATCCAATGGGCCAAAATACAACACTCTCACAGATTATGTAACACTTACTTTTATGATTTATGTCAACTCAAAACAAATTTTGATGTGGGGCCAGTACCATTAAGGTTCCCTTTGGCAGAGCTTCTCTGGAATCTCTATGAGAAGTAATTCTCTGAAGAGAAGTGATTTTGTGGCTGAAAGTGATTTTCTTTGATTCTCTAGGATAAACTTTTGGAATTAGGTCATGGAATCACTTCATAGAATAAGGAGAAGGTACTTTTTCAACTCCCAGACCCTTAGTTCATTTCAGAGAATTACTTCACAGAATTAGTCAAGAATCACTTACCTTGAAAATAGCATTTGCTGAAACTTCCTTGATTTTGACTAAGAATCAGCTTCATGGAGCTCAACCAAAAAGGACCTAAAATTATTATATTTTAAGCTTTCTATCCATCTATAAAATGACCAAAATTTGGTCCAGATGTGATCTAGACAATGACTTTAGTGATGAATGGTCTTGGAACCCAAGTGAAACTTGAACTCTAGTTGACACGGGCCTCTAGTTGATTACAACGCCATTTCCTGTCCTTATGCACCTCTTACCTCTTTTCTATGTCTTGCTTGGTCCACTCCATTATACCTACTCCTATGTTCTCAATATTTTATAAAAAAAGGTACTTAGCAATGAGGTTACCTCTAAATTTGACTGTCATGCATAAGCTCTAGTAATTAGACCTTTGAGAAACCATGTTGAGATGTGCATAGTTTGCAATATATTTGTAATGAGTAATTGATGTTTGTCTTTCGATGTTGAGCAAAGGGAGGTTACCTTTGATTCTTATGTATTCCATAGTTTGTAGAGGTGGGTGATAGGTGGTGAGAGCTCTGTCCTTCATGTTCGGATATATAGTAATGCTAGAAGCCGAAGCAGCCTATGAATTTAGAAGAAAATCGGTGCATGAAGTAACACGCTAGAAATCGCCGTTACTTTGTCTCTAGACTTGGCTATCTTTAGAGTCCCTTTCTATTCCAATCTACCTAATTCTTGTTGTCCCTGAACAAAGTAAGTCAGAAGATATTACACACAGGTCCTTTGTGTTTGATAATCTTGTAATACTCTACAGGGAAATGGTACAATGGTATGTGCACTTGCGGATGTTTCTGTGATGTAACAAATACCAATAGTACAAAATACGCCTTAGTTCCCCACACATATTCTCACAACCGTTTGGCACGCATAACATTGATCTCCTTGTGGTTGTACAAATTTCATTGGTGGCCGCTCCATGAACCGATATGTGGGTGACTAACGAACTAAGGGATATTATTTGGGACCTCCGCTCACAGCCGTAAACCATATAATCACCTAAATTTTAAGCTTCATTTTACTATTAAAGAAATTAACCATTTAATCCTTATATTATCTCAATTAATCATGTAGTGGAGTTTTCCATCCAAACAGAGAATATGTCTAAGCAATATTCAATTTGAAACACAGGTACACATTCATCCACCGTACTACATCTAGCATTCATTTGGAGGTGTGGAAATGAGGGGCGAGAAAGGGAATTGGAAATATTAGTAGAAAAGATCTAACCTTCAGTCATCTACCACGGTACATCTAGGTCTGAAAATGAGTCTAAGAAAATGAACTAAATTTATATGAGAGAATTCTTTATTCATCCTCAAAAATTTATCCAATCCCTTATTCGGGCACAAAATTTTCAATTCCCTTATTCACTCTCATTCTTAATTTTTTCTTCTCTAATTCACCTAATTACTATATAAAAGCATATTTTTTTACTTAAATGTTAATTAAATATTATTTTTGACATCATTTTTTTTATGAAAACATACATGTTTAAAAATATCAAATTTTACTTTCCTTAGTTTCAGAGCATTTTGGTCTTCTTCAACTTAGATGGGTAAAAAATATGCTTTTATATAGCAGTTAGTGTAAATTAGAGAAAAAATTAAGAATGAAGGTGAATAAGGTAATTGAATTTTTTTGTGAATGAATAAAGGATTGGATAGATTTTTGAGAAGGAATAAGGAATTCTCTCATGTATAGATAGTGCCGGATGGGGATCAGGGGGTCCGTTCGGTTGAGATTATTTCCGCTGGCTGTTGCTGCAGATATTGTACATATAAGTCTTTTTGCTATAGATGGAAGCAGCGGCAGCCACTGTTGCTGCACAGTTAAGCTCAAGCGAACGGACCAGGATCGGTCAAATTTCAATTTATTTTTACTGAAATTTAATAAAAACAGATTTAGTTTGTGAAAGAATCTGCAGGATAAGTTTTTTGTCACCCTATATACTCCTTCATTCTTAAAATAATGCGCATGTTTGGATTCGCTTTTCTAGAGCTCGATTATCTGATGAACGTAATTTTCTGATACGCCATTGTCTGGAGAAATTGCTGTCTGATTAAGCTGGGTGTTTGGCAATCCTGATTATTTTCATTGGATTGTCTGTACTGAGTGGTAAAATGACCTGAGTGCCCCTAAAGTGTATATTAGCTCATTTGAATGCATGAGAAGAGGAGAATTCCATACTGATGTTATATCTTAAGTTGTTAAATATAATTATATTACAATAAACTTAAGTGCATTTAACAAGAGGTGTATTCATACACCGAATTACAACAACAATGTCCTTAAGAAAGGCTCATGAGACCATAGCTACAGCAATAACATCACGAAATGCGCCATATCATCTCCTGACACATTCCCATCATCCATGGTAGCTTGCGATGGATGAGGTTCAGCACCATGGATATCTAATTCAAAATCCAAGTCATGTAAATCATGTTCTCTAATGAAATTATGAAGGGCCATACAAGCATCTATAATTTTAGATTGTTTGTTAACAGGATATCTAGGCAAGTTTAAGAGAAGCGTCACTTCATCTTTAGAACTCCAAATGATCGCTCAATCACATTTCTAAGGGATGAATGCGCATGATTAAAGACTTCTTTCAATCCCATCAGATGCTGACTATGTTGGCATTCAGAAACATGATACCTTTGTCCTTTGTATAGTGCAAGAAATCTTTTTCTATTAGGATATTCAGAGTCAACAAGATAATACTTACCTGCATTGTATAATTAAATATTATGACCTGATCAACATAGATTCATATCATAACATGACAACATAAGTTATTCTTACCATCAGGAGGATAGGAAGTCTCATTTTGTAACAGTTTCAAACATACGCAACCTGTTGGAACATAGGAAGTCTCATTTGTAACAATGACAGTTTCAAACATGATTCGCATTTGATCCTCATGCTCAAGTGGAGTAGTTCTAAAACATATGTAACCTGGCATTGCCTGAAATAAAACACAAACTTCAATTACAACATGAAACAAAAACTTCAATTACAATCTCTATGTTGACAGAGTTGAGATGTGGCCTTACTGCATTTTATTCCTCCCACCAATCATTGTCAGCTATAATACAACCAGAGATAGGATCTCTCCCCAATCCGGTCGCTCTCATATTCAAAGTCTTCCATTGAGTATATCTTTTCTTTAATATATCCCATCGGTTCTTCATTTGGCTTTCATTATACGGTCTCTTGTTACGCTCATAAAACTTTCTAACAAGTTTTGCATATCCCACACTATTCAAGCATTGTTGCGGATGATTGTGGGCAAAAACTTCTTCTACACAAATGTCATTAATTTTTTTTGCAGCAAATGGATCCCACTTCGCCACTATCTTTCCCTGCTTCTCCATCAAGAACAGAGAGAAACGGAGGGATGTTACCTTTACTAACTTCACTGACCAGAGCTTGGAGCCGAGTAGAGGCGCGCTCTGGAGCCGAGCAGAGGCGCGTGAGATCTGGCGGCAGGAGGCGCGTGACCAGATCTGGAGGGGACGAGCTCCTGGGATGCACGAGCGGCGAGGTCGTGAACTCCTGAGCGGCGGTGCTGGACGACTTCGAGAGGGCGACGGACAGCGACGGGACTTGGCGACGCGCGACGGGAGGCAGGCGACGGTCGACCAGAGCAGGGCGGCGGG
>BCLF01000057.1:332122-344479 GCA_001602275.1 Zoysia japonica | reverse complement strand
CGCAGCGTGCGGCTCTGCGCAGTGCGGCGTGCGGCCCGAGCAGGTGGACGCGATGGGGACTGGGAGTCACGGGAGGGCAACGAGGGGAAAAGCTGTCGCTTTTTCTGGTCTGCTAGCGAAACGATACGGACAAGAAAATCAAGTTTTATATGTGGAGATGATTCTCGAGGCCGTAGATTCACTGGTAAGCAGCGTCTAAGCGAACCGTTTGGCGGGTTTACTTGCTTTTTCCCACTGAGAATCAGGATTTAATCAAATCCAAACATGGCCAATATCGCCCACTTTAAATCTCAACTTTCACCATTCGTCTTATTCAAAAAATTAGCTCAAATATGTAAAATTTTAAATCGTATTTAAAACTATAACAAATATATAAAATTTATCATAATTTTTTGAATAAGACGAATGGTCAAAGTTGAGGTTTAAAATTAACGACGACATCATTTTAAGAGCGAAAGGAGTTGTAGTTCTATATTTATTTTATTTTTTAACCCTAAACCCACTTCCATTAGCCAAACAGCATTCGCGGCCAATAAAAAAATCTAGACACCTATAAAATGAAAAGGCTACTATGTTTGTTTAGGAAGTTGGATGCGAGGGCACCGGGCACAGGGCACCGTCGAATTTCCTCTCTTTTCTCACGAGACCATTCTCTGCTGGGCCGCCGCCACACACCAGAAGATGCTGCCCGCCGTCACATCCGCTGCTGCCCGTCGCCGGTGCTCAGGTCGGCCACCTCCTCTTGCGACCACTCTCTCTCTCTCTTCCCCTCCAACCCACATACTACCAAATTTGATTTACCAACATGACCTAGGGATGGAGCCAGGAGAACTACTTCTACATTACCCGGTGTCTCGGGGCAATCGATGCCACTAATTTGTTGCCCTGAAGCTTACAGATTATATATTTTTCTGTACCTGCAGCTAAGGTTCTTGGCATGAGGATATGCTATCTCCCACTATTTTCAAGCTGCTGCACAAGATTACAAGTGGATATAGAACTATGTATTTTAGGAGGGATAGAGTACTGGAGATCAATGGAATTGGTGTGCTGTTGACCGTATCTCTTCTATTCTTTGATAAATAAATTATAGAGCTTTTTTTAGGCAATGTTTAGCCTGGTTTCCTTCTCTGGATCATGATGACTGATATGTTCTGAGAATATGCTTGAAGGTGTTAGCTGTAAGCGATAGGACTGTTTATGATATCTACTTAAAGCCTTGATTGCTAGATTAGAATAACAAGCCATGCTAGGCCTTATGGAGATGAAACGCCAAAGAAATTACTTTTTCCCTTGCCAGTTTTTTTCTATTTTTCTTTTCCATCTTCTTTTACTTTCTTTTGACTTCTCTTGTGTTGGTTCTTATGCATTTCATCTTTAACCTGTTCCAACTTGCTTGGGACTTTTGCTGCTGCTGCTGTTATTGTTGATGTTATTTTTCTTATTGAAATATAGGATGCTTTGGTCACTTGAAATGCTAACTCTTTAGAAGCACTTTTATAGGATTATATGGAGATATAAATATGTTTGTGAGCTTGCCGCATATTTTCACCTGTCGATTTTTCATTGTGTGAAGCAGATGGAGTAATCGATCGAGGTGGCAGAGAAGATGTAAGCTGATGTATCATTGTGGATATAATTTTGTGCCACATTCTGTATGGGTAGGTTAGCGATTGGACTGCTTGTGGTTGCTTGCTATTTTAGGCGGTTGTTAATCTTAAATTATTTTAGTTGGAAATTTGTTCCCCTTGATTTTGCATCGCCTTTTAGTTTGGTCACTTTTATCACACAAGGCACTGTTACTGGCTCGAAATTTTGGACTTGGTTACGATATCAATATATCACAGATAATAATGGCAATTTAATATCCAGGCTGTTATTATTTCCCTTGATTTCAGTTTAATACTATCCATTTTATGAGGCATGCTAAGATAGATCAACTTCTATTCCTATACCTCCTAGGAGGTGAGCCACCAATTCAATCTGAGCCGTTAAAATTTGAGAAGAGATAATAAAGTAAAAAATGTAAAATTTAGTTTCTAAAACTGTCTCATGCATTTTTTTCCATAACTCATTGATTTCTTTTGAAATTAAATATTATAATAATCAATAATTATGATAGAGCTTTTACCTACTAGGAGGTAAAATAACCATTTACTCATCGAGATCCGTGCAAATGGACGGCCCAAGTTTATTTGGGTCTACCATGGAATCTGCCTTTTATGAACCAACCATTTTAAAAGGGTCAGATTGATCTCTATTCAGGAATGTAGCTACATGTGAGTAAGTCCCGCAACACTGCCCCAAGTCCTGCCATTCCCCGACTACTCCATCGCTGCTGTTCTTTGACTTGAGCCTATCAAGAAAGCAGCGATCTCGTACTACAGGTATTGGAGATCTTTTTTTTTTTCTGTAATAGTTATTCTGGCAAACTTTATCCTCAATAAGATCCCTGTTGCCCTAGCTTTTGCCCATGAGCAGCCAATCAGATCTGATTACAGGATCTAATCCAGATCTTGGATGGTTTTATTGGTTGCAATTTTTGTTGATGCTATCGATTTAATCTATGACTACGATCCTCCAACAGACATCCGTGTGATTTTGGTGGGATCTTGTGAAGCCACAGGAACCAAGTTCTTTGTCAACAAGGATGTCTTTTCTACCTTCGTGTGATGATATTGCAACGTATGGCTGTAACTTTTCCTTTTCTCTATTTTCTGACATGTATTTGTTTGCTTTTTTTGCATCTGTGTGATCCTTTTTCCTTGTGAACCGATAATCTCTGGGGTTTTGTGGTTACATAGTTTTCTACCAATTTTTTTTCTTAGGTTTCTTTCCAGATCTAGTACATATCTGTATGATAGATGCTGTGACTGGTTTCTTTTCTTTTTTTTTGTTTTGAGGGAAAGTACAACCTATGAGTAAACAAACTGAACACTTAAAGCAAGAGAACTGTGAAGGGATGAAAATAATACAAATGTTGCTTGTACTCTATACCCAGGAATGTTGGATATGCATATGGTTCTGATTCATCTGCAGAACAGACATGTCAGCTATCAAGAGATGAGTTGCCTTCAGATTCTGCTGAAAAGGGTTTGGACTTGTATTGCACACCTGTTAGACTGTACCATATTATTCATGAACGAGCGAAACAAAATGTAATTTTCATCCTTAAAGTGCACCTTAATCTTTTGACATTACTCTTATTAGCATGGTCACTCCATGGTAACCATGATTCTCTATGTATCTTTCTTTGTCCATGACAAATATAAATTTTGCAGCCCTCTTTTCTTCGAAGAGGCCTTCGTTACAAGATACATGCGAAGCAAAGGAAGAGGTAACATGCAACAGCAGTTCCAAATTCAATTCTTATACCCTACGTACTTTACTTTTTCTTAGCGGTCTGGGTTCTGGTTTGGCACTCTTAATTCAATTCTGAGTTATACTATTAATATTTTTACTACACATATTGTTGGATAACTTGGATTTCTAAATTACTTGAAGTTAGACATGAAGTCTGGTTATTGTAGAATTTGCACTAGAACTTATATGTATGCTCTATGTGTGACCCAACCTTTAGTCTACTTCAGCGCCACTAGAGTACTGCTGAGATTGCTATTTCTTTATTAGCAAAAAAGGATCATTTCTGTTTTAGAAATGTATTTGGGTTGTATAAAATCATTTGTGTTCCATATCTTCTTTGTACTTATGAATAACATATCTGGTTATTTATTATCTTTGAGTAAGTTGTTAAATATATAACTTTATAGTTCATACAGAAGTACATCAGTGGTAATGTACTTTTTTATTAAATATTAACAGCAAGGGAGACCCCTGCTGTGGTAGAAATTATATTAATAAAGAAAACTGAAGGGAACAAGCTGTACATCAATGGCAGAGCCATAGAGGGCCAAAGCCAAACCAGAAAAGGAACTATCTAACAACCTATCTGTACAGGTCAATAAGAGCAGAAAAATTCTGTTTTAGCTGTGAATGTCCTTTTAGCTGTGAATGGATCAAAATGTAAAAAATTGGCCATATATTTGACTAGTTAGTGGGACAACTGTTGAATTGGAAACTGGGACAAACTCTTCTGGCTACTAAACTGAGAATGTTATCAGCCACGGTGGCTGAAAAACATGTACACCCCAAGGATGACACCGTAAGAGCTGTCAGCCTTTATAAACTTCAGTGCTCTGCTAACTGACTTGGAAACAGAAACAACTTAAGAACCAAACTAACAAACTCAAACTTTTCTCTCCCTTGTTATTCCCGGGTTTGGGTGGAGCTTAGCCACTTTGGCATTCCAACAATGGCTTCAGTCACAACCCACGAAAGAGTCCACAAAATATGCTTCATCATATGCTAATAGTGCTTTTTTTTTGTGCTTTACTTTGGGTACCACTCCCTGGAAACAGCCTCTTGCATAAATGCAGGGAAAGGTTACGTACAAAAAACCAGGACCCTGCGCCAGCAGGAGCTACGTGCACCGGGCTGCCCTTTACTCTGTGTACTACATTCATGAAATTTTTATGGGTCTTTTAACATTTCAAAATGTTGTGTTGCCGTAGCAAGCACCAGAGCCCCTAATCACCATATTTCCTGATTGCTTGATGTCAACTAGTTCAAAGCTAGTGCAAAGCTGCAGCTTGTTTGTACCATAAACTGCAGCTTGTTTGTACCAGAAACTTGATGATAGCGTTGCCAAAGGTTATCTAATATTTTAGTTTGAGTAATACGTTCTTTTCTAAATTGCTGACTTGCTTGAAACCTTTTTGCATATACCTACTGACCTTAACTCAAGCTCGTGAATGTAGGATTCAAATAACAATATCACTTTCTGGAAATTCAAATGCTGAATTGCAGACAGAAAATATATTTCCACTGTACGCTCTGTTTGCAAGATCTATCGATGATGTTTTGGTTGAAGGGGTAAGTCTGGTCATTCTTCAACTCACGCAACTCATGATGATCAATTGATCTCTTCTCATTGATAGAATTACATTACGTTGCAGCATTCTCCACCATATCAGTTCAATCAGGCTTGTTTGTTGACTTCGTTCAGTGAATCTGGAAGTAGCAACCACACTGAAGCCAAATTCACTATTCCTGACATAGCGACTTTAGCTACCGCCCAATCCCGCAGTATTGACATCATACTTGTTAGCTGTGGTATGCTATGTATCGGATGTGCATATTTTTGTTTGATTTCATCAAATTTTACTATTCTTGTTTCATTACTACAGGACACATTGGACAAACTCTTAATAAAATTAAATGCTTAGAGGACTATATAGAGGAATCTTCTCTTCAAAGTAAGTTTGTAAATTTCATTTTTTTTTTGTAAATAATGAAGACGAGCTATGATATATTATTTCATATACATTCCAGCTATTTTATTCAATTTGTTCTTTTTTTTTCTCTGTGTACCTTTCTATTTTAAAGTTTAAAAAAATCTCTATATGGTGGTAGCTAACATAGTATTCTATGTTAGAAAAATTAAAATGTATTTTTCAGCATTATTTTCGTAATTTAAGAGTATCTAATAGTAGCATAACTATAGAAATATAAAAAAGCATGAATTACTAGTTCTTTTCTCACCATGAGGAATGCTGTCGTCTATCAGCCTGCAAAAGTTGAACTCATAACGTCATTTTAAATTGAAAAATAATAGTATGGTATACATTGAATAGGAGGGCCGTTTAAAGAACCTGGATTTGTAAACTTATTGAATGAATCATTTTTCTTGGGATGTATCTTATCAGAGCTTGAAGGGAAATGTTTCTGGGGCAAAATACCTGTTAATTCCCTTCGTTCGTCTTTGGATAATTCTGCGGAGTTGATCTTAGGGCGCACTCATGAGTTTGCTTCAACAATCATTATGAGCCCGGGCTTCGTAGAGGTATGCTGCAAAAATTCCTTAAAGTCTGTATACCATGTTACCATTTCCAAAATGTTAAATTGCATGCAAGTGCTTTATGAGGCTTTGTTGTTGATTGGAGCTGTGGGTGTGCACACTGACCACTTGGGTTTCTGACCTCAGCTAAAAATTGTGCGCCTATTTTCTTACTATGAAATTACCAAATTCATTCATCCTACATGGTTATAGTGTTCCTTGGTGCAATATTCTCTGAGCTTTTCTTTACTTTCTATCAAGATATATTATTCTTTATCTTTCCTAGCTAACCTTATGCTGACCCAATTTTTTTTCATTTGCTGTCAATTGCTAACTTGTTATGCATCAAGCCGGATATTCTGGAGCAGTATGGTTTCTTGATATTTTGTTCTCAAAAGTTTAATGATATGGTAAAGTGTTTCATATCTCTTCTTTTTTCTTAATTAATCAATTTATTGCTTTTATGCGTTAAATAATGCTGGAGTACAACAAGATTCATACTCCCTCCGTTCACTAATATAAGTCATTATAGGATTCGAACTTTGTTTCCCCAATATATGTCATTCTCATTTCCCAATACGTCTTTCTCCCTTTCCAATACACTCTCTTCCCAATAAATCTCTATATCTCTTCTCCTTGCTTACTGTGTACCATAGTTTTTCACTTCTCCTTAATTCCAGTGCCGGAAGCTAGAATGACATAAAAGTGAATGGAGTACTTTTTTACAGAGGATTGTGCTTATTTGACATAATTTTAAGATTGTTGAGCTCTGTTGTTGCAGGGTACATATCCATTACGAGTAAGCATACATGCGCAAGAGGCTGGTGCAAAAGACATATTTAGTTCTCCATATAGGTTTTACTTATACAGCAGAGTTCCACCTTCTTCACTGGATTTTTTAAGGTAATATTATCATGTTCTCTATATACCCAAGAGACAAAATTTTCCTAGGCTGTGTATTGTACTTTGCTTTAACTCTGTATCAAATATATGTTGGCATGCTTTTGTACATATCTTCACGAAGAAATTACTTTGCTACAGATTACGAGTTGGAAATGTGCTCTTTAACTACATGTACGGCAATAACATTTGCCAGACAGAAGGTACATTGCACAAGCTAAGAATTTCATTACACCCATTTAGTTTGGTTGATAGTAATTTCTCGGTTTAGACATCACTTGTTTGCATCCTGTATAGACTTTTTTTTTTTTTGAGGTCCCACCCATTGTTTCCAAGTAGATTCACTAGACCCAGCTAAACAGATAATATTGACATGAATCAGTGCTGAAGCAGCTAAAGTAGTAACTACTTTTATTATTGAGAAGTACCACAAAAATAGGTCGATGGATAATAGGGACGCAATGAAGCAGTCCTGGTTTATAGAACAGTTGAAGTAGACGTGAGGGCAGACAGGTATCTGATGAGAGTTTCTATTAATCTTGCTTAAAAGTCACAACTCACAACAGGTAGTCGAGAGATTTTTTTAGAAGCTAACTACAGTGATTTGGCCAGTCAAAGAATATAAGTGCTGGGATTTGATGGTTATGGGTTAATTTTTTTAGGATAAAGTTGAATTTACTCCCCTTAAGTATACCAAAGTCCAAATAACCCCCTAAACTATGTTCTGGTTTATTTTACCCCGCCAAAATATGAATTTGGGTCAATTTACCTCCTCATGGAAGTTATCTTAAACTTTACGAGATGATAAAGCACATCATAACACATATTAGAAAAATATGTTTTGAATTTTTTTACCATTTTTTTGCATATATTTTTAATCTCAAAGATTAATTTACTATTAAATTTCTTTCCCTATAAAAATAATGATAAAAAATTATAATCATTTTTTAAACATGTGTTACGATATGCTTTATCATCTTGTAAAGTTTCAGCTAAAGATTATGCTTGTTTATTGAGAAACAAAAAAGACAAATTATATGAGGATGTAAATTGACCCAAAATCTTGTTTTAGCATGGTACAATAAACCAAAATATAGTTTAGGGGGTTATTTGGACTTTGGCTATACTTGAGGGGAGTAAATTGGACTTTATCCTTTTTTTTTATTGGAGAAAGTAATAGATTTTTTAAGAGCAGCATGGGAGAATTGTTTGGCAAATAAAATGTTCTTGAAATGAAATATTTACAGGATAGAATGTGATTTTGGAATGAGTCAAAGTGAAACTTAATTTCTGAACTTTAACTTGGCTCCTGACCGCATTTGGTTATGCTTGGATTGTCATCTGTTTGTGTTTTCCAAGATTTGGGGTTAGGCAATTTGCAGTTGCATGTTGCACTTCTGTTTTGCATAACATGCTGAGATTTGTTATTTCAAGATAGTTCATTTTTGAGCTCCAAAATCATTAACTTTTATTGTACAACCTTTAATATTTTATCATTGACTCCTTTGTACTAGTTACTGAAGACTTTACCTGCCCATTTTGCCTGATGAAATGTGGAAATTTCAAGGTAACGTTTGAATTAATATTCTTTTTGTGTTGTGTTCATATTTTGTTCATTTTTACAAACTGTTGATTGTAAGGATTATCTCTCCTGCATTACATTAAAAGCAGATACTTTTTTTTTTAACGATGAAGGGGAGCCCTCTCGCAGCGGTAAAGCTATTGCCTTGTGACCATAAGTTCATGGATTCGAGTCCTAGAAATAGCTCTGGTAGAAATGTAGAGAAAAGCTGCATACAAAAGACCCAAAGTGGTTGATCTCTTCCCTGGACCCTGTGCAAGTGGGAGCTACATGCATTGGGCTGCCCTTTTACTTATTTTTAATGATAAAAGCAGTTCTTCTTTATGCATCCACATCGATGCTTTTTCTTTAGTTATGATAAATTTAACATTGTATTCTCTTTGTCAATACCATCACCTCAACTTTATAGGAGAAAAAGAGACGGTAAATTTGAGTCATATATATAATATGGTAATTTTGTTGACTAGGGTCTGGAATATCACTTACCCTCATCGCATGACCTATTCAACTTTGAGTTCAAGGTTCGTAAATCTCTGTAATTAATGCATCGAAAGACACTCATAGTTTGAATATTAATCTCTTTTCTTGTTAGTACAGATATCTGAGATGCAACAGGCTGTTAATGTTTGTCTGAAGCATGATGCCAGGATAGATGAGGTAAATTGAAGATAAGGAATGTAAATTTGTGTTTTCATCTAATTATTGAGAAATAAATCAAACTGTTGGTATGCCTGTTAAATTTCTCTACAATCTATATTTTGTTCCTGTTTTCTTTCTTGATGTAGAGATCTGTGCATACTGAGTACATTGCTTTAAAATATCTAAAAAATCTAATGTTTCCTTTCATCTCCAGACCTTTCCTGAAGCAGTTGATCCGAGATATGCAACATTTTCCTACTTGTGTGTTCATTCTCCCTTACATTTTACGATTTTCTATTGTCCATATTTACTAAATATGTTTCTTCAGCTCAAAGTATAAGAAACGTGGAAGATTAGTAGCAGGAACTGAGATTGTTCCATCCAAAGCAACTGAGTTGATTGTTTCCTCACAAACAACTGAGGTGGTCAAGCAGGGACAGCTAGTTTGTAATGAACCAAATTCCCTTGAAGATGGACAGGCCGGCTTTGCGGATAGCCATGTGCAAAAGGATAATGGTACATCTCTAATCTTCACCACAGTTGAAAAAGTACCAATAATAGTCTTGTTTCCATATTCAATATGGATATGGCTAGAGAGTCCTCATGTGATGATGATTGCTCAGAAAAAAAGGAAACAGCTAGAGAACAAGAAAATATAAGTAATAAGAAGTGGTGAAAGTGATCAATACATATAAAGCTAGAGAGTCCCAGTTTACCTATCTACAAATTAACTAAAGCTCTCTGAAATGGTCACTCAGAAAAAGGAGTGCGTATTACTTATTTCCTTGGCTCTATGTTGTGGCGTCCACAACATCCCTATCCAGCAGCAGCAACCAATTAGTCATTTTGTTAGAGTTTGTTACTAAGATAAGATTAGCTTGGTAATTTGTTTAAGGTTAGTTGGCCAGCGCCTATGGCTATAAAGGTTGCTGTGCATAGAGAGAAAGGTAGGAAGAAGACTAGGTCTCTCTCGTCCCGTGCTGTGGTTTGAGGCCCCTGGCGCCATTCCCCAACACTCTGGTTTCAATTACATTGTACAATGCTCCAATTTATCGCATATTGCACAGCGGGTTAATGTCACACCCGGTTTTAAGGCTAAAACCAAGTGACCTTTTATGTGTGCCCAGGAATCAAGTTTCACATATAAAGTGACTTCATTAATAGTAAAACAGAACAATGTCTCGAATAAACTAAATTTAACCTATTATAAAAGGTGACTAAGAGTCTTATAATTTATTACAAACCAAAGCAGCGGAAAACAAAATAAAGCGTCTTGGGCTCCATAGGCAGATGACCGAAGTAGCTCGCCTAGACTTCAGCTCCAGAGTCTTTAATGTTCTCTCAGACTTCTTCTTCTACTGAGCAGTATTTATAAAGTCTAAGGTTGAGTACGGAATGCACTTAGCAAGTGTGGGAAAAATATGACATGTGGCAGTAAACAAGAAAAAAGCAGCATAGGTTTTTTTTTGCATAAAAGCACTTCATAGAGACACTCATCCTATTAAGCACATATTCACTGAGTGAAAGACATCGCGCCTATAGATTAATCATGTCTACAGCTTACCCAGATGTAGCACCAACATAAGAACCCATCACAGTATCCCACTGTGATCACCAATCAAACTATACTAAAATCTCACTAATCATGTGAGAGTCCATGCAATGCTCGTGACTGTGAGCATGGCTATCATGACAGTTTTAACTCTACAGAGGTTGTACACAATTTCTCACGAGAAATGATTTTATCCCCCGTTTTCAGGTGGACTAAAGAAATCTCCATTATGCCTGCGCTGGTCGAGCTCTCGCACACTTCCTTTAGTGTGAGGGACCAGATATCACTTTAAAGCTTTTCATGGCTTCCTCCAGCCTGTATATATCCACTGAGGTTTCACCTAATAAGGCACTAACCATAACCTTGGAAAGGCCCCCTCTTGTGCTAGATGGTTTCCAGGAGTAACTTTTCTTTCCCCACATATCTCTCTCCAGACGGATTAAGGCGTAAACCGCTTTCCCCGCTCCACCGGTTGGTACGCACAGAACTGGTCTCCACCATTTACTATGCCAGGCCGTGTCTATTATTGGCTCGTGGTTATACGGTAACACATAGGTGGTCGCTCCACGAACCGGTTCTTAGATTTAGGAAGGTAACATACCAAGGGACAATGCCGGTAACCCCGCACACAGCCCTACACCAACTATATCACCCAAATCACTAATCTCTAGGTTGCGATTAAATAACCCATTAATCCTCGTGAAACAAGTATGATAATAAGTCAAATTAATATCACCCATCCCGACAACAGCAAGCTAAACATGTAATCTACTCAACAAAAAGACAAACTAGGGCAACAAGGTATAATAAGAAAAACTAGGTAAATTTTTAGTAGTAGGTGCGCATTCAATTTGACACAAGCATGCAATCTATAAGATAGAGGTTTTGTAAAATAGGTACAAAATGGTCAAGGATACTTGCCTTGCTGCTTCTAGGAATAGTACTCGACTGCTTCGAACTCCTGCTGCTGCTGGAAATCCTTGTAATGCAGATCCGAGACGAAGTCGCCTAATGCACAAGAGCACAAACAGTCAATCAAATGCAACAAAACAGACCAAGATCAGTATGAGTATGTCCTGAATGCATAGGTGATTTCGATACGATCGTTTTGGTATGTTATTTGCTGAAATCGGAGTTACAGTTTACAAGTTATAGCATTTATAAGATTTAGAGACTAATTTGTAATTAATAATTAAGCATTGAGGACCTATCTGTAATTTACGAATTTATTTAAGGACTAAAATGTGATTTCAATAAAGTTTAGGGGTTTAAATGTAAAATTGTCATTAGGTAGGGACTATTTATAATTAAAAATAAGTATAGGGGCTTTTCTACAAAATTGTCATAATTAATTATAATTAAATTAATTATTAAATTTATTTTTCAGACTAGTAACATTATTAATTATTTTATTATTTTATTTATTAATTATCAGATTAATCTAAAGTTAATTAAATTAATTTCCTAATTTATTTTAATTAATCAACCTTGCTGACGCAATAAAGATTTTGATTTATTTTTATTCGAAAAACATGGTTTAATCTGGGCCTTTGATTTTAAATTGAATGGATCTGATAAAGTAGATGATGTGGCTTAATCTGGTGCGCCGGATTTGGATCCACTGGATGAGGCAATTAGGGTGACGTGGCTTGATCTGGGCCTTCGGATGTGGATCGGGTGGCCGAGGTTTAAAGGCGGGGGTGGATCTAATGTGATCCGTCCGATTTAGATCAGACGGCTCGGGCCTGGCGACTTGGCCGGCCGGCGCGGCCAGAGGGCCGGCGCAGC
>BCLF01000057.1:293469-331360 GCA_001602275.1 Zoysia japonica | reverse complement strand
GGCGGGCGGTGTGCGCGGGAGAGGCGGCGCGTCGGTTGCGGCAGAGGCGGCGACGGCTAGAGCTTAGGGGAGCGGCGTCGACAGGTGCGCCCTGCTGGCGGCGAGAGAGGAGGGGTGCGGGGCGAGCTGGGCTGGGCTGTGCGTGGAGAGGTGGGCTGCGGGGAGGGAAGGAGAGGGAAGGAGAGGGAGAGAGAGGGAGCTCGGTAGGGGAGGCTTTTTCTTTTCTTTTTTTCTTCTTTGCTTCTTTTTATTCCTATACTTTATATAATTGCTAAAATTCCATTGCAACTTTGATTTGGATGAAAATGACATGAAATGCTATGCAATGCAATTCCTAGTATTTTATTTAGAAAAGAATTTTTTTTATTCTACTCTAAATTGGGAAATGCATTTAGAATTTCGAAATTTTAAAATTTGAAATTGTGGAATTTTAGGCCGTTACAGTTAATAACTGTTCAGAAGAAGGGCTTGATGGCATGGCTTGAAGAGGATTAGGATATCATATTTTGGTGGTAGATAAGTAGCTGTGATGATCATTATAGCTGTCAAGGTTCTTTAGTTGTTGCTTTATTGATCTGAGATATTTCTATGGGTTATCCCTTTTGCAATGGCAATTTCACTTTTAAAAAACAATATACAAAACCACTAATGAAATCTGTCACTTTTTTTTAACAAGAAAAATGCCACATTAACATATGACATGATTGTTTCTGATGTTTTTGATAGTTTCCACTTTCTCAGATGTTATGATTTTGCCTAAAATTGTTAGGGATTTATGTTGCAGACACTCATGACTATTCATTACATAGTGGTAATCTTTCACCCCCAAAAGTGCTACAATTTGGAAAGACTAGGAGGTTATTTGTTGATCAATTTGATCCCAGAAAGTAAATCTCTCGATTTTGCTCGACATCACTTTATTATGTCGATTATTCTTGGAAGATATTCAATCAGTGCAACTAACTTGTTTCTTTTTGTGCTATGCGATAGTCGAGAAGTCCTGCAAAAACGTCAGATCTTCCATTCTCGCAACGGACAGGTGCCTGAATAAATGCCGTGCCAATTTTAATTTATCTTTGCTATTTTATTGTGGTTTATTGGTATAGTTTTTATGTTTCTTTTATTTTAGAGTTATATTTTCATTACTGTATTGCCTTATTGTATAAGCATTTTGTGCATATTGTACCACCACACGTACTCTATATATATAGGCTTATTGGCCTCATAGGAAAACAATCTGATTTTTCTAACATGGTATCACAAGTAGTTAAAAAAAATTCCCCATCTGCTGCCTTCCAGGGCCCTACGCTAACCGGCGCTCCTTCCTGCGCCATAGCTCCTGATTGCTCCTCCCTAGAGCTCCCCATCGCCCTGCATAGCCTCCACTCGACTGCCACCTCAACCCTGAACCATCTCTTCTCCGCTCCGCACCTCCGCTCCACCTAGGGCCTGATCCACAATGCCTCGGCCCTGATCCTGTCCCATCGTTCTTATCCCCAAGCTGACTGCCCATCCACATCTGGCAAGCCTGCTTGCCCTGGCTTCCCTGCCCTAGCTACCACCTGGCTAGCTCCCCCAGCCCCCGCTGCTAGGTTCGAGGACCACCTGTCCAGCACCTCTCCTTCTCCCCGCTCCCTGTCTCTCGTCTTGCAAATGTGAACTATCTGTTGTTTCTTTGAGCCATCTGGTGATGCTCTCTACGTTGTGATGATTCATTCGAAGCACATTTCAGCAGGGTGCGCTGTAAGTTGATACTTTCTACGCTCAGATGACTGATGTTTGGGGTCAGGTGGGCTCCTTTGCACTGCTGACTACTATATGTATGCTTGTTGTTATGCTATCTTCTGTGGTCATTGTTATTGTCTTCTCCACTAATGATCATGGTCATATGCTCTTCATCCACTCTTCTCCTCGAGGCCATACTCTTCTCCTATATGTTGATGATATAATTATCACACGAGATGATTCTCAGTTTATTGCCTTTGTTGTAGCTTGGCTCAGTGGGCAGTTTCTAATGTCTGATTTTGGACCTCTTCAATACTTTATTGGGATCGAGGTTTCTTTATACAAGGGGATCATTTTTCCTAGAGGAAAGCACATCAATGATCTTTTTGCTCGAGCTTCTCTGACCGATGAGCATGATGTTGATTTAGTCTCTAGCTTCATTCCACTGATGGTCATGCACTTGAGGATCCTATATGCTATCATCATCTTGTTGGGAGTCATTTTTACCTTGGTGTCACTCAGTCTTAATATTTCAAATAGTGCATAACTTTATTTCTACTCGTACACAACCACTGTAGTCCCCATCTTCGTGTTCTGCACTCCTTGCATAGTACTAGCCCCAGTCACCTTTTCTTTCCAGGCTCGGCTCTTTACACCTTCAGGCTTACTCTGCTACTGCACCAGTGATCCCTCTAATCGCCGATCCCTCTGTTTTTTTTTTCTTGGATGATTCTCTCATTGTTTGTATGAGAAAGCATACTTCAATTTCTTGTTCTAGTGTTGAGGCTAAGTTACGTGCTATGGCGTTGTTGATGACGAAGCTCTGTTGTTTACATTTGTTGCTTGAGGATTTTGCTGTTTCTATAATTGGACGACACCGCTTCATTCTGACAGCACAGGTGCTATTAGCATTGCTTGGGATATGGTGAAGCATTAGCTCACCAAGCATGTTGGTGCGTATGTGGTCTTTACTCAGGCTCAGGTTCAAGGCCAGGTGGCTAATCTTCAATATGTTACTTCGGAACTATAGGTTGCAGATTTTTTTCACAAAGGCATAGACTAGGGCCTGTTTGTTTGGAATTGGAAGTATAATATGCCAGATTATATATAGAGATTATAATCTGTAGAGGTAAACAAATATGACATTATTTAGTCAGCTTATTTGATCTCAAGCCCAGATTATTATAATCTGATAAGCTGCTCATTAGGTGCTTATTTCAGATTATAATATGCAAAAGATCCACTACCCATACTAAGTTTGAAACAACTACCCACCATTACCATCCATCTCTAGAGTATAATCTAGATATATAATCTCCATATTGTAAATATTATAATTTGTATTATAGTATAATCTAATGGGGAAACAAACATGGCCTAGAGCACAACACTGTTTCTTCCTCTCAAACCACAGTGTTGTTGATCCACCATAAGGTTGAGGGGGTGTTAGAGATATATTTATTTTCTATATTACCCTGTCGTATAAGGAGTAATGTGTATATTGTACCACCATATGTACTTTATATATTAGGCATATTGGCCTCATAGGAATACAATCTGATTTCCTAACAGTTTACTACTCTATCCGGTTTTTAATTGTTGAAGTTGGTTGCGCTAACCAACGTCAATTGCTAAAAACTGGAGGGTGTATTTTACGCCTATTTGTCTGGCTGATGCATGTACAGAGATTTATGTTCCCAATTATTACATATTTCTTGAATAACCCAATGAGACTTGTTTGACTTTGTCTAAGTGGCTGGTTCTGCATCTTCCCTGTATTACATATGCAAAAAGTAATAGTTCTAAACATTATATATTTTGAATATTGCTGGTCGTAATTGATCTACAAAATGTTGACGCCAACGTCCTGTGGGTCGCATCAGATGTTTTAACCTGTCCGGTTTACCTGATAGATACTCTTGATTTGGAGATTCGTTTGCAAGTGAAAAACATCAATTGAGTTGAAAACATTTGATACCATTTAGTGAAACTGAGTCTGGGGGGCTTAACTACAACCTGTAGGTTGTTAAGTCCTTTGCAAATAAATAAAAAGAAATCGACGTATCTGTGGTTGGATAGACTTGAACCTGGGTGGTCTGTTAAAAAAGGCGCCCAATTAGACTCAGTTACCTCCTGATATTCGGAGTGTAAATTCACCCTCCAACTTGTCAGCTCCGGTGGGCAAAAGGAGTCCACAAATCTTGAGAACCATTCTCGAGCTATCAATGATCAATGCTTTATTCATTGGAATCAAGATGGATGTCATTAGGGCCTCTGCATAATCTATGCCTATGTTTGAAATCTAGAATAACCTGTAAATATATTCGTTATAGAAAATGTCATTTGAAGAAGTTCTCTCGGATCATGATAGTGAAGGTGAAGTTGATGATGATCTTGTGGATTTGGAAGAAAGGGTGGTAAGATGTTATTACCTTTCTAATATGCTTTTGCACGGGCATATGTTAACCCCTGTTCAACTCAATTTGTACTTACTGCTTAGTAATTCTTAATTTTGTTTAACTTGCGGATATGCAGATGCTTGATACTTATTCTGATGTTAAAAACGATGAGAAGCGTATTATGCTTGTGTGGAGTTCATTTGTTCGGAGACAAAGGTCATGTCTGTTTCCACTTTCTTTATTGTTTTGAGGCTATCATGGTCAAAACAAGTGATTTCACTATTTGGTGTTGTTGATGAACCTACTCGAACTGCCATTTCTTCTATTGCATTGGATGGGAAAATAGCAAAGAATTAGTCTCCCAGTTTGGGAAAATAGATTTTCTTGTGCATTTACTGAGTTAGAGCGTATGGTTAATGCCCTGTTTGGCTTAGTTACTAGTGCAGGAACTAATGTGTGAGTATCTGGTGGGAGACATAAAGCAGCTGAAAAATCTTGCTATTTGGCTGCACTTAGCTTCTCTTGCCTTGGGATGAAATCGAAGCTGATTCTGTGTATAAACAGGAAATAAATAATGGTCTATTGACTTTCCCAGCTTTGGCTCGTAAGATGGCTAGTTCTTTGTTATCTCAATATTTCATCTGTTGCAATGAATGCTGCGACAAAAGTCTGGTGTATCCTTATTATTTCCTTTGCGTAGATGGCTATGATGTTAAATGCTAGTAGTGATTTGGCTTTATATTGCTATTTGTTTCTTCTTTGACTGCATGTTGCAATGCTAATTAATCTCTCCTTGAACTATATTTAACATACCAGGTCATACTCCCGCCGTCCTAAATTGCTTGTCATCCTAGCATCCTCAAATTTTTCTAATTTACTTGTCATCCTCGCTTCCCAATGCATCTTTTTCTATTCTCAATACATCTCTATCTCTATCTTTTTCCTCCTCGTTTTCAGCATATTCCATCTTTTCATCTCTCCTTAATTCCTGTGCCCGGATCTAGAATGACAGCTAAATTGGGACGGAGGGAGTACTATTTTATGATTAGCCCATATACTTGGTCTATATTTTGTGATTTTTGTCTTTCTTGAAGGGGTATTTTGCAGGGTTTCAGCCGATGTTCATATACCATGGGCTTGTAAAGCATTTTCCGAGCTTCATGGAGAATGTCTTGTACAAAACCCTGCTCTACGAATGTGAGTACTCGTTTATAAGTTTGGATTATTTTGTCCTCGAAGCATGTTGGGGGATCTCTGCATGTAGGAAGCATTTTCATCCTTCCACATGTATGTGGCTACTTGATTCATTGGGAAATATTTTGCCGGATAAACAGGTGCTGGAGGCTCTGTATGATCAAATTCTGGAACCACAATCTGCTAGATGCCCGCACCATGGACACCTGCAACAGGATTATTGATGGCTTCAAACACAAAGATGTCGGTGACAAGTAGTTATCCTTGTTAGTGAAGACATTGGCCAGCATTCTGCTCTGAACAAGGCAAAGCGTACTCCTTGAAATGATGTCATCTTTAGTTTACTCTGGAACTTGCGATGTTTTTTTTTTTTCAACTTTTTACACACTTCAGTCTGGAAGTACAATATTCTGGGTGACTTTCTGCTCCAAGAAAAATTATTCTGCGTGACATGGCTGTTGATCATTGAGTGACACAGAAAGTTAGTTTCCTGTATATCATGCATTATAGTGTGATAAGTTTATTTCTGAATCGGTATGGATGTAGCCTGGTCCTGTTGCAAAAAAAAATTTTGTCGCAAAAAAGGTTGTCTTTGGATGATACTCTGGGCTACTTTGGCAAAGCTTACAGCTCCTCGGCTAAGAGGAACTTTACGATAACTTTGAACCTGAATAAAATCTGAGTTATTTTGATACATATTTATCGCAACAAGTCCTACGGTACTGCAGAGTTTCCGTACCCATGTGACAGCCGCGGGGAGCAAGAAACAAGCAAGATTCACGCCATTATAATCTGCTTTTCACATGCAAAATCCTCTCTCTCTCTCTCTCTCTCCGTAATCCATTAGCTCCACGACACGTTCTAAGCCGTTATCAGTCTCTAATCCAACACTCCAATGATGGGGAAGAACATGCAGATGGATTGGTTGCAACGCAGGCGACATGCCAGCGACTATTAACTAGTACTCCTAGAACGTAGTGCACGATCGACACATTGCCCAGGTCAACATGTGACTTCATTGAAGCACCGTCACTTCATATGATCCTGGCCGTGTCCGTTCCCTTCTGCCGGTGCTGTTCTGACCCAGTGTTAGGTGAGTTGATGGGGTCAACGTTTAGAGACAGCTTGCAATCTTACTCTGTCAAGCGAAATAACAGCCGAGTACTCTGAATTTTCACACCCTCGCTGCCAAGCTGTTAAACTGACTAGGTGTAAAACGCATGTAATGTTGCTTGAAGCCATACCAAATGTGTGAGCTGGTCAAATGCTCCTGTGTAACATATCGCTAGGACAAAAATCGAGTTTATTTTTGAACTAGATGGGTTGTCCTAACGATAATAATTTTAGAACGGAGGTAATACTTGTTATCAGCGTCCAAAAGCCATGTCTCAACTATTAGCTGGTAACCCCAGTGGTAGTGACGACGGAAATGGGAGTGCAGGGCAAGCAACAGAGGACGAGAACAGGTCCGAGGTCAGAGCATGGCACAACAGAGGAAGTTAGCAGCCATCAAATCCAACTTGTGCCACGATACATGCATTCTTCTACGCTGAACTCCACTCATCTATACATCCTACAGGATACCACTTGCGTAGAAGCAAGTGCCGCTCCAAACGAAGCGTACGCTCCAATCCACAGTGACATGGTGGGAGCCATGTCGCCCTGTCACACTAGCCCTCATCTACGAAACCAAAGCATAACAAAATCACTTTGATCATTGAGCATCTCTCATGCATTATTAGGATGCATATATATATATATGACGATCGCGGAAAACCCGCATCACGACACGATTCCATTTCTGGACATGGGAGTGTGGTGGAAGCTGTTAGATGGAGCCATGGATGTCTCTTGAGAGTTAGGGGAGTGAAGCAGTTGCTTACACCGTCTCCACCACCAGGCTACTAGCCACTGCCCACACCAACACACCACGGACGGCACCACCACACGCACTAAAGTAATTGCTGCAGCTTCAAAGCCAGGCAACAGCCCTCTCAAGTCCCTCCCTCCCTTCGAAAAATAATAGGAGTGGGACGCAAGCAAGCCAACCAACCTCTGACCTGAGCAAAGCTATTTTAGAGCCGACGGTTTACACGGTACCAAATGATTAAAGATGGATCGGTTCCTCTCATCAACATGTTGGATCCAGATTAATAATTATCGCATAATCAAATTAGGGGATCTGGATGGAGTTGATGGCCAGGAAGAGGTCGTTGTACTGAGTACTTGACCTCCGGTAAAAGGCGACGGCTAAGTAGGCGCGACGTGTCTTCGCGAGTGAGTGCTATCATAGTCATAGATGTGAAGATAACCACAAGGTTGAGGTAGGACATATATATTCAGTGACGATATGTGTTTTAACAATTGTGGGTAAGAAAGGAAAAAATTATATAACAGTGATATATGTTTTATCTAGTTTTGTGATCGAGTCAAAATGGATTAATTCGGTAGATGCTATTACAATTTTGCAAAATTTGAAATATTATTTGGACCCATGTGTCATACACTTGCAGAGCCCACCTGTAAGTGACACATCGATTGCATATTTCAAACTTTGCAAAATTATAATGACATGTATCTAACTATATAGCTCAGTCAAAATCCGGTTGTCGATGTATCCAGTTCAGTTTCATATGCAATAAAAATGCCAAGTGGTTTCAGCTGGTTAATAACCTATATCAACCAACAAAGCAAGGCCGAAGAACGAAATATGAGCATTTCTTTTATATTACAATTAGACTATAGAAATAAATAATGGAGTCGGAGGAAAAGGCGAGGAAACTTAGCTTTAGTTGGAGTCCAGTTTCACAGACCTTTTTTAAGGTCGATCCCTCTTTTTCATGCTTAACTGAAATCACTTCCACTCCACTAGTCCACTGCAAGCCTCACCTTTAGTTTCGTCAACTCAGACATCCCCTCCACGTCTTTTATGCCCGAACAGTTGCGCTGATTCCCTAGTTTCACACAGCTGAACAGTTCGCTGATATGCTAGCCGGATTTCCTGGCTGCTAATTGTTCAAGGATCGAATAATTGTTCGACCAGCTGGTGGCGCTTTGGCTCGAGTGAACATCATAGCTGTCATATAAAAACAGTTTCGACCTGCTCGATCAATTTTACTAGTGTACTTGGTGCAGCCATCAATATCAGAAAAGGAATACATAATTTGGCTAACTATTTCGAGCGGAGAAGATAATCGAAGCGCTCTGAACTCTGAAGGATTGGTTGGTTCAACCAAAAGATCCCTATGCAGAACTGATAGAAACCCATAAATTTTCAGCAAGAATTGGACATCGGTATGATCGAAGGGTTCTTCGATCCTGTGTGCGTTGTTTGGCTGCTTGGAGAATTGCATCCCCTTGTTGATTTGTGCAGTCAATAGAGACGGAGAAAGGAACAGATTGGGCGCCAGGAAACATTCCCCTGTTCATCGTAATCTTCGTCAGCCAGTGACACATTGGCCCTGAGCTGTTGGCCGAGCATGACGTCTCCACAACACTGCCCTGTTCAATGCGTGCTTGCATGCCATCGAGATGCAGCTGGGTCAATTTGATGAGGCAGTAGATATTGCCATCAGAAGAGACAGTGGGAAACTGAATACTGAAAGTCTGAAACGCGGTGGCGCTTAGCAGAAGACGCAGTGCAGGTACGCCTGATTAAGCACTCGCTTTCGATCGGTAGCCCCAACGTCCTGGCACTTTTTAGTTAGCCACTCGCTCACTGATTAGGTGCCCAGCTACGCTCCTGTTGCACGCATAACAAGCTCGTAGGATGGGACACTAAATGGAACGCAACAGCTATATGCTATTATAGATATGGACATACATAACCAATCAAGGCAATCACTACAAACCTCAATTATTATTGTTATTATGTACTGTAATAGTTACTACCTCTATCTATAAATATAAACATTTTTTGACTAGTCAAAGTCAAACACTTTTAATTTTGACCATTAATAATAGAAAATTAATAATATTTTATCATATATGAATTATGTTATTAGATTCTTCGTAAAACAAACTTTTATAACAGGTAACTCTTTATATTAAAAGCTATTTAAAATTTTAAATATTATAAGTCAAAATTAATAAGATTTGACTTTGACCAAACTAAAAATGGTTATATTTCCGGACGGAGGGAGCAGTAATTTATACACTACTATCTACTTTGAGCCTAGCTGTTCGAAGAAAAAAATGGGTGGATTTTGCGGAAGAATTCCTGCGTTCCAAAGGAAGCCTGAGACAGGCGGAGGCACGAAGACTCGCAAACTTGAACATGGCGTGGTTCGTGCGGCGGAGAATTGCGAACCGAAGTTTTATTTTTCATTTTCAGCTATATAGCAGGTCATGAGTGAGTGTCCATGCACTCCCCTCCTTGATCAGAGGTTCAGAATTCAGCCCCTCCAACCCCCATGGCAACCAATCCAGAGGTGCTGGCCACTAGTTTATTGCCACAATGCCAGCAGAGCCAGCATGTCAGCTTCCTAACTTTCTCCACCTCCCTTCCCTTGTTGACAAGCCACTTTCATTACTAATATCTCTGTCTTGCTGCCATTGGCATCTCATCATCGTTCACAAGGAGAAGGCGGCAAGCAGAGCATCGCCACCACTTCACAGCGCAGCACTCCCTTCTTCGTTCCCTTCTCCCCAAGCATCGCCAACCTCGCAGTTCCCACGCGCGCACTCCACCTTAATTGTTCTCCGCTGATCGCGCGGCGGGGCTGGCATGGGCGGCGTACGGCAGGAGAAGGAGGCTGCCGCGCCGCCAACGGCGCTGGTGCCGGCGGTCGTCGTCAAGGGGAAGCGCAGCAAGCGCCAGCGCGTGCACGCGCCGCCGCTGGTGCTGACGGCCGCGGCGGCGGAGTGGTCCTCGTCGGCCGCGTCGGCGACGGCGGCGTCCGCGGAGGAGGATTCCGGGACGTCGACGCCGTCCGCGGACGACGCCGCGTCGACGAACGGGTGCGTTACGGAGGAGGAGGAGGACATGGCGCTCTGCCTCGTGCTGCTTTCCCGCGGCGAGCCGGCGGTGGCGAAGGAAAAGGTCCGTAAGGAAGGCGGCGAGGTGGCGGTCGTCAAGGAGGCCAGGTTCAGGAGCCGGCGCCCGGCCGACGGAGCCGGCGCCGGCGAGTTCGTCTACGAGTGCAAGACGTGCAACAAGTGCTTCCCGTCGTTCCAGGCGCTCGGCGGCCACCGCACCAGCCACAAGAAGCCCCGCCTGCTGCCACCGGTGCCGCCGTCGTCGTCGGACGACAAGAACAGTCCGGCGGCCGTGGAGACGACAACCACAACTACTGCACCGTCGCATCCACCGTCCCCGCCCTCGGCGCCTCCGGCGGCGCAGGAGACCCCCGATGCAACAACAGCGCTGCTCGGGAACCTCCCTGCCGTCCCGGCCGCGCCGCTGCCGAAGCAAGAACCGGGCGCCACGGTCTCCGCCACCGCCAGCAGCAGCTCGAGGCACCCGCGGGTGCACGAGTGCTCGATCTGCGGCGCCGAGTTCGCGTCGGGGCAGGCGCTCGGCGGGCACATGCGGCGGCACCGGCCGCTGGTGCCGGCGGCCGCGCGGGTCGACGAGGCGCCGAGGAAGGAGAGGAGCCTCCTCGAGCTCGACCTCAACATGCCGGCGCCGTGCGACGAGGCGGAGACATCGGTGACGTCCCCGCGGTTCGTTTTCCCCGTCGACGCAAAGCGGCAGCAAGCGCCGCCGCCGCTCTTCCCGGCGACGGCGGCGTCGGCCTTGGTTGGCTGCCATTACTAGTAAACAACTCCAACTGGCTCCTCTGCTTAATTCTCACTCGATATACATACTACGTAATTACATACACACCACTATACTACACTCCTTGTTGTCTAAACAATTTTTTTTTTGTTTTCGGGCTATTTTTATTCGATTATTTGTTCAAATGATTGGAAATTTGAATTGGGCGATGTGAACTATTGGTATATAACTACACAAGTATTGTTCCGGGTTTGACCTTTGTGATAAATTCTATTAATTCATTCATTGATTCAGAAAAATTCTCATGTATTTGCATCTGTTTCATCGATCTTCTTCCCATTGGCTGTTCATCTGATTGGTAGCTAGGCATGCACAGAAAGAGTTCATTTTTTCTTAATTACGTACGAAAGTTTAAAAGTTTCTCAGCTATCTGTATGATCCAGCTGATATATATGATCCGCGTTGCCAGTGCGTGAGATCAGTAGTGTGAGCTGATGATGAGTGCAATGGAGTGCGTAAAGTGGCAGCCAGGTGAGAGAGAGAGAGAGAGATCACCCCCTTTACGTGAGCACCATGTCTACCCACCTCTTTTCAGCTCTCTCTCTCTCTCTCTCTCTCTCTCTCTAGGTGTGACAATCCTTCTCTTCCTCTCTCATCTACTCTCTCTCTCTCTCTCTAGGTCTACGTCATTGCCGTCCTAATCATCATCTAATCTCTTTTGGGAGTTAGCTCGGGCACGGTTTGGTCGTTGCTCTACCACCAAGGAAAGGCTCCCATCCCTCGCTTGCTTGCTGCCACTAGCCAGCCAGGTTGCAAGTTGGAACTACTTGGAAGCACACCCAACCCCAACTCTTCAATGCCACGTTCGGTGAGGATCCTTCACACACACTGCCTCATGATGCTGATCACTCAGGTAAAGTACTAACATCGTCGTTTCGCCGAGTGTCACGGTTGATCCAACTGCCCGTCTTGAACACTCGGATACGGAGCTGTTCATTTCCCGTGTTCCAAACAGGGTCTGACTGTCAGGTGTTCTCATACGCAGAAGAAGGAAACTAAGATCGTAAAATTCTTGCACGTAGAGGATTATTTCATCAATCACCTCGGTTGTATTTGTAGGTAGTGTTTTGTCAAGTCAGGCTAGCGAGTTAGTGGAATGTGTGCGAGTGAAGAAAGATGAGCGGGTGTCTAGTTGTCAGCGCTGCTCATGTAATAAAGGTGATTAGGAAGAGTAGAAAAGGTGTGGGGGGCCGGTGCAGAGAATCCGGGAGGGAGGGAGGGTGTGTGGCAGCTCGTGCGGTGGGGCAGTGGACAGCGTGGCAACGTGCTAACTAACCGGGACACCCTGTCGCCGGTGGCTTCCCCTGACCTCAACCGACTCTGAGACGCGGGCCCCAACTCCTCCAGCCCTCTCTCGGACTCAACACACGCATACGTATGGAGGGTGTTGGACCTCCACTCACTTGCCATGTTCCTTCCGTCCAGTACTAAGTGTCACTTTAGGATTTAAAATTAATTTTATAAAATATGTTTTATAAAATTTTCAATGCAAGTCTATATCTATCTCTATCCTCTAAAATCATTCAAATCACTAAATTTGTACAATAAACATATCACTGCAAAACTTGTAACGTGATCATTTAAATTACCGTTTTTTTTTGTTTTGAAATGATCATTATTTAAAGGATTTAAATTACTACTAGCATATATAGCAAGCATGATAAACACGGCTGAAAAGCGTTTGAAACGGTGAGCTACTAACATCGGGTACGTACGTTGGGTCAACGTCGCCTCACCTTCCCAACCACACATCGATCGATCGTACTACGCGCCGATGCTCCAGCGGCAATGGAAGATCGATTAGCTATAACTAATACTCCGTATAAAACGTGTGAGCGCAGCGCGTCGGTGCATGTGTGAAGGACCGATCGATCTTGATTGTTGTTTCAGTACGCCTTCGTTTTCCTCTACCAACAGATGTCCATGTGATCGACGTACGCTTCAATGCTGGATAGATCGATATCACGGTTGACAAATCGTCCGTGATCATCGGCAGCACTTTCTTCGTTTAGTTTTAATTGGAGTTGAATATATACAATTCTGATCTTTGGCTAATTAACTACCATAGAAAATCAACACGCCGTAGTTGATATGTTGGCCCTGCTTAGCTACAATTAATCCCCATTATTTCTAACATTACTACGTGTCGATTAAGATGAATAGTAAAATGATGTTAAAAGTCAACGTCGACAACAATTTATGAACGGATGGAGTACTATATATTTCGATCTAGTTCTCGAATAGAATTATTTTGTGCCCGTAAAATTTCTATGAAGACAAGCAAGCCTCAAAATAGAATTAGAAATTAACAGAATATCAGAACAAGAATGGCACATGGAGCCTATCAATACTTGCTTTTCTTAATTTGTACTAGTGGGAACAAGAATGTACACCTGCAGGCTGCCCACGCACACTAGCGTTCACCTACCGTACTGGCACTATACTCCGCACAGCTGATCTTGACTCCATGCATGAATAAGAGCAAGTATTTCGACAGATCCAATCAACTCCTTCTCCTCTTGAAAAACAATTCTCTTCCAGCGCTATGTTATGCATAAGCAACAACAGAAATCGTGAACATATCTTAGAATGTCCTCTCTATATACTCTCTCTCTGTTCTAAAATGTAAGCATTTTTAAAATTAGGTCAAAGTCAAACTTTTATTATTTTGATCACAAATAATATATAATTAATAATGTTTTTATCATATAAAAATTTTATTTTTTGATTCTTTATTAAATAAACTTTCATAAAAATTATATTTTTATATTAAAAATTATGTAATTTTTTAAATATTATTAGTAGAAGTTAAAAGATATTGACCTTATTCAAACCTAAAAATATTTATATTTTAAAACGGAGGTAGTATCTGATAATTGGGCAATGAGGCAATACGTCTCCAATTTTCAACGGAATTTCAGTCCTTTAATTTCCTCCATCAAAGCTCTTAGAAGTAGGACTCCATCAACTATCACGTCATGCACGCAAAAGCCTTGAACCAGAACCCTCGTCTAGAGTTTGACCTCAGGCCGCTACATGCAACCACCTTTCCTACTTAAATATTATCAGATGTATACCCTCTGTCTTCGATCTTATCTCTTCATCTTCTATTATTTCTCCGTATATACAAAATCAGTTCATGTTGCTTTCTTTCTTGCATATCCTGGCCAAAGAGTTCCGTGCAACTTTGAGTAAGATCTGTGCACCCATGCGCGACGACATAGAAATTGTATACTCCGTCGTTTTTAAATTGATGTAGTCATTGACTTTTAATATCAATTTTAACCATTCATTTTATTAAAAAAATATTTCAAATATGTAAAATTTTAGGTTGTGGTTCAAATAACTGTGGCAGAACCGCTCAAAACACTAGACAGCTCGCCTAGGATCGATATCAGATGATATTGAGCAACAATACCTAAATAGTACAACACGAGTAATAATATAAAATAGTAAATTGATTAAAGCCTTACAATAGAGTTCAAATAGTCTTAAGAGAGATAAGTTTAAAACAGAGTTTAAAACATAACGGAAGTGACACGGAAGAGATACGACGGTTTCCTAATATGAAACCTATCTTGCTGTAAGACATGCTTCACTCCTCGCGACCGTAATTCGATGAGGATTGAACCAGTTCACAGGATCAGTCCGCAGGAGCCTCACCTTCCCGCACTTCTTGACCGCAACAGCTACACCAGCTACCTGCAGGAAAAGCTACACACAACAAAAGGAAAACAACAAACCGTGAGTACTAATTACTCAGCAAGTCTTACCGTCAAAATTGGCTAACTACAGTCGACTCCTAAGTATGAGAGGCTGACTCAGAGAATAGCCATTTGCATAAAACATGGCACTAACAGTGAATCCTTACTTTCAAGTTTTAGCAGTTAATTAAGTACAAAAAAAATAAATTTAATTTACACTATCATCTACTACAATCATAGTTGCCAAACAATTAACTATAACTAAACAAATAAATCATATTATCATTATTATTAGTCTAGTTATTACTGTGACACGACACAGTGAACAAGTGGTACTCGTTACTGTGAGGGGCAGCGATTATAATTTATTTACACCAGCTGGGAAAACCCGAAGTACATGACACGTACGCGCTTCCCAGAAGCCGCACGTGGCCACCTTTCACAGCAATACCATAGTGTCGGCCCGAGGCCTACCGCTCCCAAACACACGATCCTCCATGCGATCACCACGCCGAGTGTATCCATGGTTAGATCAAAGTCTTTTCTCTACTATCCCACCGAAAGAGTGGTAGGGGGACATCCAACTACCACGGTATTGAGCTACATCAGTTTTCTGGGTCCTATGTCCCCAGTATGCATTCGGTACTGTTCAAACTTGCTCAACAGGGACACACTCGAATCGGTCCTTAACCGACACAGACGAGGCTGCCACCGCGAAGGCCCAGCCTTCTCAAACCCTCCTATACTCTATCCCCGCTCGGTCTCAGGTTTATTCAAGTGTGGGATAAAGTCAAACCTATAATCTCGCGAGTGAGGTTTCTCATTCACTCAGACTTCTACCGTTAACTAGAACTCATAGACTAGCTTTACATTGAGTTACCTGTACCAATATATATTCAATAGGGGTAACTGGCACTATCATGCATTCTATGGTTCCAAACAACTCCTACAACTTAATGCACAGTACATTAGCTATACAATACATAGTGACAAAACAAAAATTTAAAACAGGGTTAATGCACCGAGGCTTGCCTTCGGTTTGCGGAGAGTCAGTACAAACAAGAGGAATGTCTTCAGCGACGGACGACTCCGAAGCGATCAGCACTAGGTCTTGGTCTTCCGCGAAGTTTCCTAAATGTGTGAAGTGATATGCGAATGCGATTAGTTATGCACCTAATGACATCTAATATTTTTACTCGTCATCGCATGTGACAAGGATGCTCACATGCGATGATATACTCATGAATGCATATGACAAGAAGGAATATGCGATGATATGACAGGAAAAGTATGATGATGATTTCATGAAAAGGAACTTTATTAGACTAAGGTGCTGCTGGAATTTATATGAAGATGTTTTTGAAATGAATTTTTATACTATACTAAATAGTTCATAATAGGAAAGATTACTTCTAAAGTTTCTTAATATGTTTCTTGAAGGCATAAATCACAAATTTAGTTTCTCAAAATATTAAAAAGCTATAAACTAATTTCTAGACAATTTATATTTTATTGCAATATTATGAATTTCTAATGAATTAATTTGTATTTAAGAGTAATAAATTATTTATAAATAATATATAAGTGTATAAATCCTAAATAACTCTAAGATGACATATATTAATTAATAGAACATAATTATGCATTTTTCACATTTTTAATATGCAGGAAAAATGATGATATGAATGTATGTGCAAGGTACTTTATTTAATTATTAGAATTAATTCTAATGCAAAAAATGCAGCTTTGATAGTTCTACAATATTCTACATGATGAGAGGATTCCAGTGATATATTATTTGAAATTTTTGGAGCTAGGATGAATTTTCTGTGATTTTTACAAGATTTAAACCATTTTCTGCTCACTTATTCAATTATTTTTGTGAGAATAATTCGTAAAAATGATTGGGCCGCTTGACTTGGCCGCTTGGCCAACTGGGCTGCAAAGCACTGGCCCAGCCAAGCAAAAACCGCGCGGGGCAGGCTGCTCGGCCCGAGGTGCGCCGGAGGCCTGCTCCAGCCGCACGGCCCGAAGGTCCAGCCGGCCATGGCGGCCGGTGGTGGCGCGTGCCGGCGCGCCTTACCGGAGATGGCCGGCCGGCGGCAGCGGCGGCCATTCTCTGCCCCATTCTTTTCCACGGCGTGTGGGGAACGCGTAGGTGGGGTCTAAGGGCGGCGGTGCTCACCAGACGGAGGTCGACGGCGAGAGGCAGCTCGGGAGGAGCTCCGGTCGCGTCGTGCCGGCGTCACAGGGGACGAGGATCTGAACTCTTGGCTGCTAGAGCTTGCCCAGAGCAAGGGGAAGACCGGTGTTAAGGTTCTCGTCAACGGTAGGGGCCGGAGGGTGGTCGGCACCAGCGAGCTCCTGCGGTCGTGTGCGACGATGAAGAACAAACCTCAAACCCCTGCCCAAATCGAGGGGATTTCACCCGAATTAGAGAGCTCTAAAGCTGCACAATGGAGTGTGGAGGCCACAGCTGCGAGGAATCGAAAGAATTTCGATGGAGCTCCCCGATTTTAGTTGAGGATCGACCGGCGGTCCAAACCCGTCCAGATTGGGGAAACTCCAAATCCGGCGAGCTCAGAGAAGGTGGAGGCGAGCTGGGGCAGAGGAGAGCGAGAGAGGGTGCTGGCGCAGCTTTCCATTGAAGAATGGGGTCCGGGGACGGCTTGGCCAGTGTGCTCCGCGGTGGCGTCAGAGAGAGCGGTGGCGGCCGAAGGTGGAAGAGAAAGTGAGGGAGAAGGAAGGAGGAGCTCTCGGACAGGAGGGAGGCACGCGCTCGACCGAGGGACACAGGGAGGGACTCTGTCCTTCACGCCTCAACGCGGGACGTCGTGGTGGCCTGCATGCGCGCCACGCGCGAGATGTGGGTCCCGCTCCCTTTTCTATTTTTCGAGTTTTCTCGGATTTTCTGCGTGGCTTGCTGTTTTTGATCTGAAAACAGTACTTTTCAAGCTCTAAAATTTTTGAAATTTTGCAGGGTGGTAGATCTTTTTAAATGGAACAATTTTTATTTTGGGCATAAGTTAAAAATCGCAGTAAATAAAATAATATTTAATTTTGAAAACAGTTCAGCTTTTAAAGGAAAATAAATTATTTGGGACTTTTAAACCTCAAACAAAATTTCCCAAAAATTTCAAAAAGCCAGGTCTCCTCAATACCCTTCCAAAGAAAATTTTTGGCTCAATGTTTCGCTGAAAAATTTTGAACTTAAATTTTGAAACTTAAATTTAACACGGAAATTTGAAATCGACTGCAATCCTTTGTATTTCTTTTTGAGCTCGGATTCCGAAACCTCAAATCAAATATTCTTGCTTCTTTAGTTACAACACGAAGTGTTACAATAACTCTAATGATAAATCAAATTATAGCAAAATATGTGAGATTGATCAAAAAAAATTTAATAAGACCAATGGTCCAAGTTGATGCTAGAAATCAACGACTATGTCAATTTAAAAACGGAGAGAGTAAACTTTTAAGTACAAAATATGCGCGACTGAAATTGAGGTTCCTTGCATAATCTTTTTCACGTGGTTCTTGAATGCAGTGCAGATATGTAGCAGGCTCTTTTTGCTGAAAAATGCAGCTTATTTGATGGTGTGTCCTGAACTACTAAGGCTCTGTTTGACACAGCTTATTTTTAATTTATTTATAGAAATAAGAAGAAGTTGTACTAAACAGTAAACTTATTTTACAGCTTATTAGTTAATCAGCTTCTCAGAATGAACTAAACTACAGTTTATTTTTCAGCTACTTTTCATCAACTAAAAAAATAAATTACTTTTTATCAAGTTCCAGCAGCAGCTAAGTATAGTAGCCACCAACTAAATTATTAAAAGGAAGAGGCGGCCGGGAGCTCCGTGTGGGTGTGTGGCTGTTGAGTGAGAGAGAGGAGCTGGGCAGCAGGAGGGTAGGGAGGGAGGGGCGGTAGTGGAGTGGAGTGCTTCGCACTCTCAGCAAAGTGGACTTCACTTCCAGTGGCATTAAAGCAGCGGCCACACTCCCCTGGTAGTTAGAGGTCGTTGGAACCTCCTGTCCTGTGGGGCCTGCACTGCAGCTAAGTAGCTACTCCTAACTGAGAAGGCCTAGTGATCTTGTGCATGTGGGCCAGCAGCTCGGTTCAGATTCTTTCAGCTGTGGTAGGTCTATATCTATACCGACGGATCACTTATACCGATGGACCATCATATGCAAATATTAACTTATACCGTCTGACGTTATTATAAAGTCATACAACATGAATCTCTTATATAAATTATGAATCTCTCATAAGAACAAAATAAACAATGCACATAATCATATAGCCCCAGACAAAACTCACAATTCATGTCCATCATTAGCCATTCAAACAATACACTCAAAAAAACACATACAAACTGAATAAGTTCACAATTTATATTAATAGCATTAGATCTCTCATAGACCAGTTGAAGCACATAATTCATTGGAATTAAAGAACATAAGATAGAAGCAATTCTACAGGATACTTGTGCAGTTCCCTTGCACTCTTTACAAAATGCTCCATCTCTAGAAAGTCATTACAAAAGTTTTGTCCTTAACTTAGATTTCCAAAACAATCACCATGGACACTTTTTCCAATCAGGGGCTGCATGCATCACTTGAAGCTATAGCCTCCCATCTGAAATATAAATTCACATTCATCAAGTTGGGTGAATGAAACCACATTTCATCTTCTTAAAATAGCAACTTAAAAACAACGCTAGAGGTGTATATCTAAACATGAAACAACACTAGAGCTCTATATGTAAACATTAAAAATAGCACTAGAGCATTTGGGCAAATTGAATCAAAAGACATGTATATAGAGAAAATTCAAGAATAACATATATTGAGATGTGGTACAGTGATTTACCTGCACCATGGGATGATTTTGAAGTCTTGCTAACCTTCAACTGTTATAAATATTACAAATTAAAAACTGTGATCATTCATCACATATGAAAAACAAGAAACAAAGAGAATAGTTGTTTGTTACCCTGCAATATGGCCATGCAATTGATAGGTCTTTAGCATCAGCCATCTCTTGCACACCAGCATAAGGCCGAGGAGTTTTGCATTTTTTTTCAAAACAACTTTGATAACAACTTCACAATATTTCTTTTCAAGAGCTTGTCCTGCTAGCACAAAGCTAGGATTACTTGCAATAATTATTCCCTTGGTCATAGATTGATCAGCTCTATTGACTGCATATAGTATAACTTCTTTGCCAATCTACAAGTGCAGCTTGTTGTTGGCGCCGCTTCCACCCCCAACTGGAGCCAAGGAAGAGTCGGCTTCCCCGGTTCAGATTTAGCCAGGCCTAGAGCCACCAAATTTTGCACTTGTAGCTCCCTCTCCCTGAGCTCATTGTGCTTGCTGCGGGCAAGACGCGCCGCCTCCACCATCTTGCTGATTGACAAATCGATGGCTCTGCTTCACCATGATCCATGTTAGCATAAAACAACCAAAGTAAAAAAGAAGAACAGGAACTCAAAGTAATAATGCAGCACATGTACCCTTCAACACAAGGAAAAGAGTGAAAAAGGAAACAAGAAACAGAGTAGTCCCCTAAGGGCTTGATCAGTTTAAGATGGAATTGGAATAGAACGAGGGGATTAAATCCACATATACAGAGTAATAGATCTAATCTATTCCAATCCGACTCTAATCCAATGAAACCAAACAGATCTGAGGGAATAATGGTAAATTTCAAAGGCGACAATAGAAAATAAGGAGCAATAATTAGTTACCCTCGAGCAAAGACGGGAGGGTGTAGCAGGTATAAAATACTGGGGTTGTAAGAGAAGGGAGACATCAGGGGAGGGGCACCCTCCTATTTATATCGCCCTATCTCGGCGCTGCCTCTAGAAATTACAATGATGCCATCTTAGTCTAGAGCAAAGGAGACGCAGAATAAAGGTAGGTACATATTTGCTCAAAATAAAGCAGGGTAATATGGTAATTGAGGTGTACAAGGGGAATATGATATTTAATTTTGAAGACAGTTCAGCTTTTAAAGAAAAATAAATTATTTGGGACTTTTAAACCTCAAACAAAATTTCCCAAAAATTTCAAAAAGCCAGGTCTCCTCAATACCCTTCCAAAGAAAATTTTTGGCTCAATGTTTCGCTGAAAAATTTTGAAACTTAAATTTAACACGGAAATTTGAAATCGACTGCAATCGTTTGTATTTCTTTTTGAGCTCGGATTCCGAAACCTCGAATCAAATATTCTTGCTTCTTTATTTACAACACGAAGTGTTACAATAACTCTAATGATAAATCAAAGTATAGCAAAATATGTGAGATTGATCAAAAAAAAATTTAATAAGACCTATGGTCTAAGTTGATGTTAGAAGTCAACGATTACATCAATTTAAAAACGGAGAGAGCAGACTTTTAAGTACAAAATATGCGCGACTGAAATTGAGGTTCCTTGCATAATCTTTTTCACGTGGTTCTTGAATGCAGTGCAGATATGTAGCAGGCTCTTTTTGCTGAAAAATGCAGCTTATTTGATGGTGTGTCCTGAACTACTAAGGCTCTGTTTGGCACAGCTTATTTTTAGCTTATTTACAGAAATAAAAAAAAACTGTATCAAACCGCAAATTTATTTTACAGTTTATTAGTTAATCAGCTTCTCAGAATAAACTAAACTACAGCTTATTTTTTAGCTACTTTTCCTCAACTAAAAAAATAAGCTACTTTTTTATTAAGTTCCACAGCAGCTAAGTATAGTAGCCACCAACTAAATTATTAAAAGGAAGAGGCGGCCGGGAGCTCCGTGTGGGTGTGTGGCTGTTGAGTGAGAGAGAGGAGCTGGGCAGCAGGAGGGTAGGGAGGGAGGGGCGGTAGTGGAGTGGAGTGCTTCGCACTCTCAGCAAAGTGGACTTCACTTCCAGTGGCATTAAAGCAGCGGCCACACTCCCCTGGTAGTTAGAGGTCGTTGGAACCTCCTGTCCTGTGGGGCCTGCACTGCAGCTAAGTAGCTACTCCTAACTGAGAAGGCCTAGTGATCTTGTGCATGTGGGCCAGCAGCTCGGTTCAGATTCTTTCAGCTGTGGTAGCCAGCAGCCAGCAAGGCATGCAACAGGCAAAAAACAAAACAAAAACAAAAACAAACTCGTTGTAGGCCTCAACGCCATGGGCCAACTGATCCCAGCGCACCCTTAATTTTCTACGATGAAAATTGAAACAATAGTATCATATAAGACAAATATCGTTCATATATAGATCACCTAAAAGTTGCTGAACATTTTCTAGCACCATACTAATTAAGTCTCAGAAATCATTGATTTGTTCTCGCTCCGGTTCAAAATTAAAGGAAGTTATTTTGAATAATAACATGATCTTTAAAACATAATGCTCACTCTTATTTTCTACAAAAGTATTTATTAAAAAGTAATATGTGTATACTTTTATGAAAGCATCTTTAAGACAAATCTAATCATACGATTTTTACGTTACTAAATTTAATAAGTTAAATCTTTTTTAATCTATATTTCCAATATTTGACCAAGAAAATGTCCAAAACGACTTTTTTTTTGAACCATTTTTTCTGTTCATTGGTTCCGTTTAAAAGGAACGTATAGTAATTCGGAAGTAAGAAATGAGAAAGAGACCCATATGGGCTCGCTTAAGATCTCTAGAGCGGAGGCAAATGCACGCCAGGACGATGCAGCCTACTTCATGCAGAAGGCGGCCTGAATCAGGCCCGATCGGTTGGTTCCGCGGTGCCTTACCTTGAGGCTGTAAACTCCACCCATGTCCCGCTCGTCTGCACGCACAGCGACACGCTCACGCCAACGAACAGTGTAGTAAGGTGTAAAGAAAGCTTTGCATCGTGTAAGGCCATAAACATGCATCAAGTTATGCTTTTGTCACATTAATTGTGCGCTTACCAAGATCTCAAATCTTGACACAAACCGGAGCCATGAAATTAAACTAGAATGACGCACAAGTAGCAGCAATCAACTCTCCAAATGCCAGTGTACAAGAACGAACTCTCAATGAAAGCGTTGATCCATGCTCCGCAATTTCTAACACGATCTCTTCCTATGCCTACCAAGAAATTCTCGTTGAACATAAATGTTAACTATGCACCATCAACCTTGAAAATTAATTTGCCTTGCTGATAATGGTGAGGATTATTGGTTCCTTCTTCCACCTGCATGCAAAAGGGGTACTGACGTCCAAATAATGAACCATTGCATCTGTTTCAGACCGAAACACATGGATATGGAAAAGGCCGATAGAGGAAACCCGCACGCGCATCCTACCAGGCTGCCAACCATTACACCATGCCCGAACAACTGCCATCTCTGTCGATGAAACCGCGCCAATGACATGTTCATCCAATTGCTATGTCACAACAACATTAGAGTAATATTTCATGATGATCCACCACCGTTGCCATGACTAGAGAACAGCGAGAGGGGTCAGCCTTCAACCACCATCGGGATTGGAGCACTGACAACATGGTATATCAATTCATCTGCTGTCTGGAAACTCATTTCCATAACACAGATACGATAGCATGACAGCATGGTAATACTGACCCAGTCTCAAAGAAACTCGCTACAACAACTCATGCGTTTTATCTCGCTAGACCTAGAGATAATAATAATTAAAAATTGCACAGCTGTAGCAGGCCAAAGGAGGTGAAATTGTTGAAACCGCACGGTGAGTGAGTCAACCAAAGTGCCGCATCGGGTCCTTGTCCGGAGATGGCTACAGCGCCGGCGGAGACTCCTTTATCTGTAGCCAGCGGGCGAGCTGGGTCGGGTTTGACGATGCCGAGGATGTGGGTCACGCTCTTGCTCGACATCAGCGCTGGGACACTTCGGTGTACCTCCGCTTTGCGGCGAGATCATCGTCGGTATCCGCGGCTGAAGCCGCCGATGGACCAGGATCACCGTGGCTCGGCTCGATGCAGCGCCCGAGGAGCATGCCGCGGGTGAAGCACACTGTACCACTGTCCATCTATAACGACTACTTTTCTGTCGCTAAAAGCCGATATAATAACAGACGGTCAGTTGTTAAAAAGATTTACCGACAAACCTAGTCTATCGGTGATAATGGCGGCGGTCTATATCTATACCGACGGATCACTTATACCGATGGACCATCTGATGCAAATATTAACTTATATCGACTGACGGTCTGTCGCTATATGCTAGATATACCGACAGACCATCTAACGTTATTATAAAGTCATACAACATGAATCTCTTATACAAATTATGAATCTCTCATAAGAACAAAATAAACAGCGCACATAATCATATAGCCCCAGACAAAACTCACAATTGATGTCCATCATTAGCCATTCAAACAATACACTCAAAAAAACACATACAAACTGAATAAGTTCACAATTTATATTAATAGCATTAGATCTCTCATAGACCAGTTGAAGCACATAATTCATTGGAATTAAAAAACATAAGATGGAAGCAATTCTACAGGATACTTCTGCAGTTCCCTTGCACTCTTTACAAAATGCTCCATCTCTAGAAAGTCATTACAAAAGTTTTGTCCTTAACTTAGATTTCCAAAACAATCACCATGGCCACTTTTTCCAATCAGGGGCTGCATGCATCACTCGAAGCTATAGCCTCCCATCTGAAATATAAATTCACATTCATCAAGTTGGGTGAATGAAACCACATTTCATCTTCTTAAAATAGCAACTTAAAACCAACGCTAGAGGTGTATATCTAAACATGAAACAAACACTAGAGCTCTATATGTAAACATTAAAAATAGCACCTGAGCATTTGAGCAAATTGAATCAAACGACATGTATATAGAGAAAATTCAAGAATAACATATATTGAGATGTGGTATAGTGATTTACCTGCACCATGGGATGATTTTGAAGTCTTGCTAACCTTCAACTGTTATAAATATTACAAATTAGAAACTGTGATCATTCATCACATATGAAAACAAGAAACAAAGAGAATAGTTGTTTGTTACCCTGCAATATGGCAATGCAATTGATAGGTCCTTAGCATCAGCCATCTCTTGCACACCAGCATAAGGCTGAGGAGTTTTACATTTTTTTTTTAAAACAACTTTGATAACAACTTCACAATATTTCTTTCCAAGAGCTTGTCCTGCTAGCACAGAGCTAGGATTACTTGCAATAATTACTCCCTTGGTCATAGATTTATCAGCTCTATTGACTGCATATAGTATAACTTCTTTGCCAATCTACAAGTGCAGCTTGTTGTTGGCGCCGCTTCCACCCCGCAACTGGAGCCAAGGAAGAGTCGGCTTCCCCGGTTCAGATTTAGCCGGGCCTGGAGCCACCAAATTCTGCACTTGTAGCTCCCTCTCCCTGAGCTCATTGCGCTTGCTGCGGGCAAGACGCGCCGCCTCCACCATCTTGCTGATTGACAAATCGATGGCTCTGCTTCACCATGATCCATGTTAGCATAAAACAACCAAAGTAAAAAAAGAACAGGAACTCAAAGTAATAATGCAGCAGATGTACCCTTCAACACAAGGAAAAGAGTGAAAAAGGAAACAAGAAACAGAGTAGTCCCCTAAGGGCTTGATCAGTTTAAGATGGAATTGGAATAGAACAAGGGGATTAAATCCACATATACAGAGTAATAGATCTAATCTATTCCAATCCGACTCTAATCCAATGAAACCAAACAGATCTGAGGGAATAATGGTAAATTTCAAAGGCGACAATAGAAAATAGGGAGCAATAATTAGTTAGCCTCGAGCAAAGACGGGAGGGTGTAGCAGGTATAAAATACTGGGGTTGTAAGAGAAGGGAGACATCAGGGGAGGGGCACCCTCCTATTTATATCGCCCTATCTCGGCGCTGCCTCTAGAAATTACAATGATGCCATCTTAGTCTAGAGCAAAGGAGACGCAGAATAAAGGTAGGTACATATTTGCTCAAAATAAAGCAGGGTAATATGGTAATTGAGGTGTACAAGGGGAATGCAGGCTTCCACGAGGGGGTGAGATGCTCAAAACCTCATGCGGCGTGTACATGTGGGTCACGGTGTCAGGCTCACCAACTAGGGCCATAGTGTGAGTGGAACGTGGGTGTAGGTGTACGAGTTTCATGTCCCTGAGGTGTGTACTCATGCATCACGGTGTCAAGCTCACCAATCAGGGACACACTTACTGTGAGAGGGATGAGTGTGGGTGTACGAGTTTCATGTTGCTGAAGCCTTGGACCCACACTAACACATGGGTTCCTCTAATGCTTGTGGCATCTTATCTGTGACAAGTGTCATGGGGGGGGGGGGGGGGTTGTTCCATACTACCTACCTATTAGCTATCGCTGATGAGCGACAGAATGACCGCTTTACAAGCATATCCAAGCACTAAAGCATGAACTAGCCTATTTCTTGTTTTTTTATCCATATGATGATGATTTCCTTTTTTCCATTGCAAAATCACCGGCAGATGGGCCTACAAATTCAATTACAAAGAAGTTGGAGTCCAAAAGAGTCCAAATTATGGAGTGGGATCCCTAGCGTGCCTCACCATCGCTATTACATGGGACATGGGACTAGGCCCACGTGTTAGCGATGGAATGTTATGGTGACACGTACACTACTGTTTAGGTAGAAAAGTATTGGAGCACTTGCGTTGGAGAACATGTTACAATATCAACTGCCTTATTATTCTTGTTTTCTATTTTTTTTTATTTTGTTAACTTTGATGATGTTGACTCAACCCTTTGTCTACTCACGCTCCACTTGTGGAACAATGGTTATCTTCTCCTTGTACAATTTACTTGATGGAATACCATGAAAAAAACTCATGAACTCCCCTTTCCACTCACTTTCCCCAAGGGGGGAAAAAGAGAGGTGCAAATGGGTTAGCTTCCAAATTCATGGTTTGTCATAAAACAATCAAATGAATCAACCAAGTGACGCTACTAGAATTCACATGTTTCCCCAGGGATGAAAACCCTAGGCAAAGAATGAAAAACTGTAAGAAAACTATTTCCCTAGGAACTCCCCTAGGGAATGTTTCCTAGGTAAAAATTCGATGGGAAAAGGCCACTGCCCTACAGTTTCAGATGGAACCATAGGAAAAGCTGAGTTTTCCCTACAAAGTTTGGGTCCTAGGGAAAGTTGTTGGGTCCATTTAAAAAAATAAAAGGCTACGGGCTCGTAGCCCAGTGGAGTTCTCATTGGCCACTACATCGCTGGCTCACCTCGTTCTATCCACGGCCGCCACCGCTGCTGCTGTTGCTCGTGGTGACATTGCTACTTGGGTTGCACCGCTAGTCGCGCCGCCGCAAAGAGAACCATAGGTAACCCGTGCGGTTGTAGGTTCCACCCGCTATATCTCTACATCGACATGGTGGGATTCCTCAGTACTTGACAAGGATGATCCCTAGAATAGGAGTTCAGTGAAGATGTATCAAAGCTAAGAATAATATAGTGAGCCAAGTGTGGCTTAGATTTCACAGGCTTTGAGTCTATAGGATCAGTAGTACTATAAATGGGGTCAAGTCATGTTCACACGGGTTTTACTCGTTTAAGTGGTTTGAATGCACTTAGAAACCTCATAAAGCACTTCATAGGCAGAGGAAGTAGTTCGGATGAAGTTGAAGACAAGATGGATTGAGAACTCCAAGTTTCAGCTTCAGCAAGAGTCACCGGATAATCCGATGAGGTCACTAGACTATCCGGTAAATCAGAAGATTAGAGTCTAGAAGAGTTGTTTTTTGGAGCCAGCTGTGGTGGAGTCACCGAACAGTCTGGTGGTTAGTGATCGGATAGTCCGGTATTCTTGAAGATGATGTCTAGAGAAGGTGTCTTCGGGAATAAAAAAAAAGGTTCACCGGACAGTCTGGTGAAGGTATATACACTGGACAATCCGATGATATACAGAATAGATTTCAGAGAGGTTGCTTCTTCAGTCTGCATAAACACAATTCACCGGATAGTCTTGTGATACACCAAACAATCCAGTGTGAATAGTCATCAGACAGCTTTATGATGTCACCCTTCAACAGTTGTTTCTAGCTTGGTAGCCTATATAAACCGTGGAGGGAGACATTGTGCAGTGTGAGATCTAATAAGCTTAAAGAAATTTGTGAAAGACCAAAGGACACTAAAAAGAGAACATCTCACAAGATTGGAGATCTTAAGTGCTAGTAGGAGAGTAACACAGAGCATTCATCCACCCTTTAGAGCGAGTGAGGCTTTAGAGGAGTGATCTTATCTTGTTACTCTTGATATGGCAGCCTAGACTAGCTCGGAGTCGGTGATCAAGCTTGAAAGATGTCGCCAAGTTTGTGAGTGGTTAATTTGAAAGTTATTTTTTGTTTCATAGTATTAGAATTACTGAAAAATAAAGGATTTCATTGTAGAATCCAAAAATAAAGTACTTATTTTTTAAGTACTTGCTAATCTAGCTATCCACCTAATCACATATCCTTTCTTTTCTCGTAATTCCACTGGGCCAAGAAGGCCCAACCATAATCTATATCAGAGCAAATTTCCTCTTTTTATTCAAGATATTTAATGCAATGAAAATTTAAAGCTTGATTCCCCATAGGGATATGTACATAAGCGAGATCTATAGATAATAATGCTGTTCGGACCAAGAGTTTACCTATATACAGATTAGGGAAACTTTTATTCTATTTTATTATGCCATTTTTGGGTCACTGCTTAAAAGGAACAGCAAGAAGGAGCATCAGAGCCTTAGAGGCTTGCTCTTACGAGTGAAACTGTCTGGGATAGCCAGGGACGTCGGTGTCTTCACTCCGGAAGTGAAGCGTACTCTAGAGAGAACAGTTTCAGGAACGACGGGAGGGACCAAGTCTATGATAGGAGTGGTCTAACAAGGATTAGAGGAAAGCGCCAACCTTCCATGACCTCGGGAAAATTGCTGAGCATTCTCTTTTCACTACTCCTTTACTTTCTGCTTTACATATTGTTGAGTTATGTGATAGGTTGTTCTTACGATTTCTCTTGATGGCTATCATACCAGTCTGTTGCTTGTTTGCATTTCATCATACCACTAGTATTGTTAGGGGTCCTAGCCACTAGACATGTGTAGATTGCTTTGTTGGTGATCTAGTCACATAGTTTACCTTGTAGCAAATTTTTAGTTATATTGGACCACCGATTCAACACCCCCTCTTGGTGTCTTTGATCTTTAAATAGGACACAGTAGTACATCAAGAACTGGTCGTTCAAACGTTGCTTGACATAATGATCTGAGAGTCATCATCCGTAATTATAATGTCATCAATATAGAGAAGTAGAAGTGTGCAACCATGGAGAAAAGTGTGAACAAAAAGAGCAGGATCATCAATGAAGCGTAATACCCTATGTTCAAAAGGAGGTGGAGCATATTGGCCTTGTAGGGTTTTCTCAGCATTGAATTGTTACAAGAGCGGTTGGGGTTCCTACTCAAGCAAGAACCCTCGAGCTGAGTCATGGATGTTTGATCTCTATTGCGATGTGATTCGAACTGATCTCTCTCTCTGATTTGATCCTATCCTAAGCATATTCAAACCGTTTTGGCAGACAACCTCTGGGGTGGCAAGTCAGTTGTGTCTCCTTGCCACGCATGAGGCAGAAAAGGTCGTGCGTTGGGATGGCCTATAGGGTGCAGCCATGTTGATCGCCCTATCACCAGTGGGTATGGTGAGAACAGTTTCTGGGTTGCTCTTCCATCCTTGTTTACTAAGGGTACGACAGGTTTAGCTTTCCCTTCACCGCATGTAGTCCGAGCCTGCCAAGCAATGCTAGGAATATTGCTTTTTGTCAGATGCTCCAACTGTCCAGCCGATTGAAGGCGGTTTCGGACCCATGGGGCGGTGCTTGACCCTCAGGTGGTCGGGCTGGTGTCCGACCTTCGATGGTCGGAAGGCGCTTCTCGGCCCACCCGGCCTGGGGATCGGGCGACGGATAGTGGGTCGGTCGGTCTCCTTCGTGGGCCATTGACTGGTCTTAGTCAAGGCTCGTAGCTTTTGCAAACTTGTGAGAGGAGTGATCTTTACCTATTACACTTGGTTTTGACAGCCTAGACTGGCTGAGAGCCGGTGTTCGAATTTCTGAGAAGATTGTGGAAGACGACGCCAATGTTATATGTGGTTTCGAGTCTCCCGATCGAAAGGAACACCGAGAGAAAGAGCCCGAGCCTTAGAGGCTTGAGTCTTGTATGCAACAGCAGAGTCGCTGGTGTCTTCACTCTGAGAGTGAAGCGTGACTTTGTGAGCATCATTTCGGAAACGACAGGAGGAACCAAGACTCCGACGAGAGTAGTTTAACATGGATTAGGGGAAGATGCCTGCCTTCCTAGAACTCAAGAAAAATCGCTGAGCATTCTTCTAACTCTCTATTTACTTTCCGCATTTCATATTGTTGAGTAGAGTTCTCTTAACTCTCTCTTTACTTTTCGCATTTCATATTGTTGAGTATAGTTGCTAGGTTGCTTTGTGATTACTCTTGGTGGCTATCATGCTATTGCTTGCTTGTTTTCTTTTCTTTACATTAATATTGTTAGAGGTTTTGACCTACTAAAATTGCATAGGGTTGCTCTTGTTTTGATTGAGTCTCATAGTTTGAATTTGTAGCGAATTAAGTTCTATAAATCCACCGATTTAACCCCTTTCTCGATGTTCTTGGTCCTTACACATACCAAACTTACGAACCCATTTTTCACCGTTGAACTTTTAGCTCAGGCATTTTACGGTATATTTTAATTTCAAATTTATAAAAGAATATGAGTACTATTATGACAAAAGATGTGCTCATGCTGATATTGAATCTGTATTAGAACAGAAAGAACACGACAAATAAACACAGAAAAATCAAGATATAGCCTGAGGCGACAGCGCACCATTCCCAACAGTCGATATGTTTAGCTGCTTGAGAATAGAAGTCGTGCAGTTCCACGAATGGTCTTCTAAAAGTAGTAAGAAGTAGTCTCGCGCAGATAATGCGCTCTCGAAAAACTTGATCTACTGTGCAGGTGTCGCAGCAGAACGATTTTAATTGGGTCGATTCAATTCTTAGAAACGGTAAAATTAATTACTATTTTAATTGAGTCGATTCAAATCTGTGAAATGACAAAATTAACTCGGTGTAATAAAGACTTCTGCTATCACACACACAATCAGTCCACCCATTTAAATTGGTTGGAGTACTCCTCAACTATTCGTGTGAGAGCACTCAACTGGGTTTGAAATTAAATTGAGAAATAAGAGCCCGTCCCAATTATTCCAATAGCAGGACCCATTGGCCCTCGAGATCTAGTCAAACCATTATTTGGTACTAGCAGTCATTTGTATGGTGGCCGCGAATCAAGCACTTTAGTAGCCATTAGCTGCTATTTTTATCGTGACATGTTTGGCTCCGTCTCCAATATGACTCACTAAAATGCAGTGCCCCACGTCCTAAAGTCTAATCGGGTCACAGTGTGTAGTTGTGAGTTGTAGACTTGGAGTGTGACTGCGCGAGTCAGTGTGCACCGATGTGAACGCGGGTCCGAAGTTTCAGCGAACGGCCCATGCATGCCCCCGTACGTACTCAAACGTCACGGGTGACGATGCCTTCCGCACAGTGTGCACCGCCAGTCGCCCCTCCCTTTCTCGGCAACCACTGCCACCGGCAGAGCACCGCAACACTTAGGGTGAAATGAGCCGAAAATAATGAACTAAAATTAGTGAGCATGATTAAGATCAAATTTATTTTTCATTCATTTTTGAACTAAATTTAATAAAGATTAAAAAAATTTGTGAAAAAATCCAATACGTCCTATCATCTTTGACCATCCAGCAGTCTAGTACTCTCTGCGTTTATTTTTAACTGTTATTTTAGTTTTGAGCATGAGAATTAAAAAAATATTGAACGAGCATGAGAATTAAAAAAATATTAAAAAATAAAAAAATTGTTTTGGAAAGAGAAAGTATATTACAAAGTAAGAAAGATGTATTAATAAAAGAGAAAATATATTGAAAAGTAAAAAATAAAAAATATTTGAAAACAAATACTCCCTCCATCCTACTTATAAGTGAAAATTTTGACTTTTTGAAATCGACCTTTAATCATTCATCTTATTCATAAATTTTGTAAAAATATTATTTTATGTTATTGTGAAATAATTTATTATTAAAAATATTTTAAACTTGACTTATTTATTTTTATATTTTTATAAAATTTTTAAATAAGATAAATAATAAAAAGTATTTTAAAAAATTAAAAATATCACTTACAATGAGATAGAGTGAGTAAAATGAAGAGATGGCGCATAGTGCCATAGGGGAGTAGGACAGTCAGCCGTTTCGGCGATGGGCGAAGGCATTGCCACACTGCAGTCTATAAAGGTCGTGCGTTTCGCTGCCATTTCCACAGCAGCGCCTTTCAAAGAGTCGAAAGCCCATCTGCTCTTCCTGTTATCCTGCTTTACTTCAGGTTGACCGAAGACCACCTACGCAGCGCCCGGCCGGTCAATGGACAACGGAGCCACGAAGCCGACCGTCGTTCTGTACCCCGCCGGGGCCGTCGGCCACGTCCACCCGATGATGCAGCTCGCCGAGCTCTTCCTCGAGGACGGTTACGACGTCGCCGTGGTGCTCATCGAGCCGCCGGCCGTCAAGGCGACCGGCTCCCACGCCAGCGTCGTCGAGAGCATCGTCGGCGCCGCGTCGACCAACCCGTCCATCTCCTTCCACGTCCTCCCGCCACTCCCACCCCCGGCCGACTTCGCCGGATCCGCTAAGCGGCACCCTTGGGTCCTAACGCTCGAGTCCATGCGCCAGTACGACGCGAAGCTCGAGACCTTTCTGCGCTCCGTTCCCAGGGAGCGCCTGCACGCCCTTGTCGTCGACATGTTCTGTGTCCACGCGATAGACGTCGCCTCCAAGCTGGACGTCCCGGTCTACACGTTCTTCGCTTCGGGCGCCGGAGTGCTGGCCGTCCTAGCCGAGCTGCCGGACATCCTTGCCGGGAGGCGGACCGGGTTGAAGGAGCTTGGGGACACGCCGGTCGAGTTCCTTGGGATGCCGGCGCCGATGCCGGCGTCGCACCTCATTCGGGAACTGCTCGAGCACCCGGACGAGGACGAGACGTGCAGGACGATGATGGACGTGTGGAGGCGGAACACGGACACCCATGGCGTTCTGGTCAACACGTTCGAGGTGTTGGAGAGCCGGGCTGTGCAGGCGTTCAGGGATCCGATGTCCGGTCTCGGCAAGGTATGGCCTCAAGTTTACTGCGTTGGGCCATTGGTCGACAAGGTCTCGACGAGTCGACGGCTGGTAGTAGACAGTAGGCAGGAGTGCCTCGACTGGCTTGACGCCCAGCCGGATCGCAGCGTCGTGTTCCTTTGCTGGGGGAGCTACGGCTTGCTCTCGGAGGATCAGCTCAAGGAGCTAGCTGCTGGCCTGGAAAAGTCCGGACAACGATTCTTGTGGGTGGTGCGCACGCCGCCGACAGCTGCCGGCACCGAAGACGACGACCCGAAGAGATACTTGGAGGAGGAGCAACGCCCCGAGCCGGACCTGGACGTGCTCCTGCCGGAAGGCTTCTTGGAGCGGACCAAGGACCGCGGCCTCATCCTCAAACCATGGCTACCCCAGGTGGACGTGCTCAACCACCCAGCAGTGGGAGCGTTCGTCACCCACTGCGGGTGGAACTCGACGCTGGAGAGCATCAAGGCAGGCGTGCCGATGCTTTGCTGGCCACTGGGCGCTGAGCAGAAGATGAACAAGGTGCTCATGACCGGGGACATGGGCGTCGCGGTGGAGATGGCGGGGTACGACACGGGTTTCATCAAGGCTGAAGAGGTGGAGGCGAAGGTGAGGTTGGTGATGGAGTCCGACAAGGGGGAGGAGCTGAGGAAACGAGCGGCGGAACTGAAAAAGGAAGCCGAGAAGGCGATGGAGGATGGGGGCTCGTCGCGTGCTGCATTTCTCAGGTTCTTGACGGATGTCAAGGTTCTTGCTAATTAAATACTCCTAGCTTGGACTTGGAGATCGAGTGCGAATTTCCAAATGCTTTGGGTGTTAGTTCTGTGTTCAATCGCATCATGTCTTTTTTTTAAACCAATCCGCATCATGTTGTGTAAACGAAGCATTCTGTGTGCCTTGTTACCGGACGAATGTCTCCTAGAATAAAAGCACAATGATAATTGGCAGAGTGCTGGACCATAAAATCAGAACGAGCAATTTGTTGAGAAGCTGTGGACTAAGGGTCTCTTTGTTTGTTTGAGCTGAAGCTTTTGAGTTTTTAAAAAAGCTAGCTGATGGCTAATTATAAAGTTGGTTGATGAAGCAGTGATCGTTGACTTTTGTAATATATATTTGGCTTCTCTGCACATTAAAAGCCAAAAAAGCAGCTTTGGTTGAGCTTTTCAGTTTTTACTTCATTTTTTCAGAAACTAGCTTTTCAGCATTCAAAAGACAATTTTTTAGAACTTTGTTTGTTTCAGCTTTTCAGCTGAAAAAGACAACCTGAAAAGCTGAAACAAACAGGGCCTAAGAGTATCTCCAACAGTGTCACATCCCAAACCTCAAGTTTAGTTAAAAAAAATCTTTCTTGCTTTGACAAATCTAGTTTAGGCCAATTTTAAAATTTTCCTTTAAAAGGAACTAAAGCTAGAAATAGTTTAATAAAATTTAAAATTTCGAAAACTTAAAACTTGGAGTTTGACCGGTGATTTAATTTCTCTTTTCGCCTTGAGTTTTTATTTGGAGTTTGGATATCCCCAAATGCCTTTAGCACCAAATTCAATTTAGGATTCACCTAGAATAGGAAAAAAAAAAGAAGAAAAAATTCGGATTTTGCTAGCGGGCCGGGATTCCCTTCCTAGGACGGCCCACTACTTTTCTTTTCCTTCTCTTCGGCCCAGGCCGCGCCCCTGTCTTCTTCCTCAGCGCGTTGCGCGCGCTGGTCGACGGGAGCAGGCCGACTCCAGTTGGCCGGGCCGGTGGGCTCGCGCTAGACGAGGGCGAGACGGAGCCGTACACCGCCATCCACTCTGACCCGCAGCGCCACGTGAAGGGGAACGATGTCATTGGAGACCCAGAGAGCGGTGACCTCTGTCGTGACGCGTTGAATGCCGGACACCGCCTTGCCGACCCGTTCAGCTCGCCGAGACATCGCGCTGGTCGTCGCTAACCCTTGCCACCGAGGCAACAACGCCACGCAGCTGAGCGCTCGAGAAGCCGACAAAAATCGCCGCACGACTGTAACGACCGGGATTTTACTTACCTTTCGATAAGTCCCGATCTCCCGTGACATTGCCAATCCCAGAAGTTTGACAAGTACGATATCACAAGCGACCAATCAAGAACCATAACAAAAATATTAAACAAGAAACAAGATTAGAAAATAATAGGTCAAAGTGAGATTATTAAAATAAAATCCTCCAAAGGGGTTCATCGGCACGCAGGTCGAAAATATCTCAGAGCAGATATATCACTATCGTGAATCCAACAAAAGCAACAGCGAAAACATCAACATGGCAGCGGTAGCGAACCTCCTCCACACATGCTAGCTTGAGCGTAGGAGCGGACGTCACGGACCGTCAGAGACGTAGTCGAAGTCGAAGCTGAGAGTATCCTCTGAAAACAACAAATTAAAAAGCCGTGAGTACGAATACTCAGCAAACCGCGTACTACCTAACAACAATGTGTGCATGCAAATGGTTTCAAGGGTAAAGGCATGGCTCAAGTGCTAAATGAAAGTATAAAACTTTTATTTTATTTAAAGAATGCAAAAAAGCTTTATTTTTAAACTTGTCAAATTTTATTATCTTGCCCCGCAGAGATCTCCGTTATCTCGGACGAGGGTTCATTTTAATGCCGATGTAATCTCCACACTTGGCCACAGCTCAAAGGCCGGAGTCTAAAACATTTTAAAAAAAGGAGAGGAGGAAGAAAAACAAAACTACTCAACGAGGAGCACAACTCAGGGGGGTGTCCTTCCAAAAAGACGTGGCAATACGCATTGACTAAAACTCTGCAGAGGTTATGCACCTGGACCCACGAGATACGTCATCGGGAACTACCGTCGTAGTCGCGACAAACACACAAGACCCGTCCACAAGCTTTAACTGGCGTCATCCGTCCTCGAGGATAGGGATCCCAAAAGCCTACGCAATCGGGTCTTGGAGCTGTGAAGAGCCTACCACTGATCAGGTGAGGTATCTCGATCTCATGTGGGGAGTCAGAGCTCTACACCACACTAACACAACACCGCCAACCCACAGGTAAACAACCAGTCTCAGCAAGCTTCAAGATCAAGCCAACTGCCCATACAGGGTAACGTGGTGTGCATAGTTGTCAACTGAGCGTACAAGGCTCGAAGGACTCGGTCCTTAATTGCCGGGGCAGCACCATCTCCAACCTCAACGTCAACAACAAGTCTCACGGAAAGATCACAGCCCGGATCTTCCCGTTATACCCGCAACAGGTACGCTCACAGGGACTTCTCAAAAGTCCCCCAGCTCCTCATACTCCTTCCTGCCACAGCTAAATAGTTTTGTATAGAGTTATTTGCAAAACACACACATTTGAAGCACAGTTCACAAACATTTAACACAAATTTCATTTTTATAGTGATAAAGTGTGACGCAGTAAATAAATGCAACTAAGCATGACTAAGTATAAAAGTAAAGTAATAGTACTAAAGCAGTCCTAGAGCTCATAATATGTGGAATGGTAAATAGGCACGGCTTAATGATGTTGCTAGCATCTTTTAAAATAGTTGGCATGCAAAAATTAAGGTTGCAAACAAAACATGCAGTTTGAAATGCTGGGTACAAAATTGGTCAAGGAGCGCGGCTTGCCTTGTGTGTTGAGATTCTATCCGAAATCTAGATCCTCGCGCAGAGCAGTCTTCAAGAATACGGCGACAACTCCAGATGGACAACAACACGAAGAAGGGATCAGACACTAGTTACGCGATAATTTAAATTTGAATTTAAATTCAAATTTAAATTACGAGACTAAACGGACTCGAAAGGTTCCCCGGGAAGTTTCTACACGACGTTCTCGACAAGACGAATCTAACAGAACAACTCGAGAAACTTTTGGAACTCAAACGAAATTACTACGGACTCCCGAAGATCAGCATACAAAACGACTCTAAGTGAAAGAATTCACTCGCTTCCTCCTGGACACAACACGCTGAACTCTAAGCCATCGCTAAACAATTGACTCCTCCGACCAGAACTACTACACGCCGTTCTAACGCAGCCTTACTTCTACAAACTAATTCGATCGAACCCAGACAAGCTCACTGATCCAAGATCAAACCTGCGCACAACACTGAAACTCTACCAAACCTCGGTCGCAGCACCAAGCAACAGGCAATCCTCTTCTGAACATCTGATTACTCGCTATCAAACATTATCGCAGCTCCATCAAAAGCACTTCACCGCACCACGCTGAGAGCTAATGGAAACTGGTTCCAACACTGAACCTGAAGTTTACCTTCTGACCAAGCCTGCAGAGAAACGAGACTAACCAATGTGATGCACTAAATCCCGCTCGGACGATAGAGCACGCTATGACGGCACTAATGCGACCTACGGTGACCTGAAAGCAAAACTAGGAAAACGGGACTGAAAAGATGGAATAACTCACCTCGGTCATGAACGTAGGAGGTTGAGGCCACGCGCGAGGATCAGGTTCTGGATCAGGTCACAGCGCGAAGACGAGGAAGCAAGTGCGTAGATCGAGACGTTGGTTGACGGAGCGTGCGCGGGAACGATGGCTGGATCGACGTGGGGACGGCAACTCGAGGACGACGCGGATTGACGGGGCAGCTTGACGCGGACGGATCGGATCGGGGCGGCGGCTTCCCGGAGCAGAGGTGTCGACGCGCGAGGACGAGTGCCGGCGGACGAGGGCGGAGCAGTCGATGGCCGACGGGGATGAAGACCGGAGCGAGGACGTGCTGCTGGACAACGACGAGGACGGGTCAGAGAAACGCGACGCGGCGGCTCGGTGTCGAGCGGAGACGACGAGGACGCGGACTGGAGCAGCACGGGACGACGACGAAGCAGGGGTGGCGCGGATCGACAACGAAGGACCGCGCGGGGTCAACGAGGTTGCGCGGACGTCGACGGAGACGG
>BCLF01000057.1:268769-284346 GCA_001602275.1 Zoysia japonica | reverse complement strand
GTGGACGTACCGAGGGTGACGTCCGCGGAGGCGCCAGGGCGGCGCCGCCAGCGACCGCAGGGCGGCACGAGACGACATATGCCGCAACTGTGGCAAGCCTGGCCATTGGGCCAGAGATTGTCGACAGCCGAGGCGCGGCCAGGCTCACGTCGCACAGGCTGAGGAGGAGGATCCGGCTCTGCTCCTAGCACACGGGAGCATCGAGCTACCTCCAGCAGCATCGGCCGCAACAGCTCTCCTCAACCTCGATGAGCCGAGTGCACACGCCTTCCTCGGTGACGGCTCCAGCAACGACAAGATCGACGGCTGGTTCCTCGACAGTGGTGCCACTCACCACATGATGGGTCGCTGGGAGTTCTTCTCCGACCTGAACGTCGACGTGCGCGGCTCCGTCAAGTTCGGCGACTCTTCGGCTGTGGACATCAGGGGCATTGGTTCCATTGTCCTCGTCGCCAAGACTGGCGAACACCGACTCATCACTGGAGTCTACTTCATCCCCGCACTAAAGAACTTCATCATCGGCTTGGGCCAGCTGGATGAGAATGGCTCGCGCGTGGAGATCAAGGCTGGAAGGGACCGCCATCGTCGCCTTCTTGCCAAGGTAAACAGATGCATCAATCGCCTCTACGTCCTCAATGTGCAGGTGGCGCAGTCCGTGTGTCTCGCAGCCCGCTGCGATGACAACGTCTGGCTGTGGTACGAGCGCTTTGGGCACCTCAACTTTGAGGTCCTAAAGCAGCTTGGCGACAAAGAAATGGTGCAGGGCATGCCGCGGATCGAGCATGTGGAGCAGCTCTGCGACACCTGCGTTCTCACCAAGCAGCGGCGACTCTCGTTCCCTCGTTAGGCGAGTTTTCGCGCCAAGAAAAAGTTGAAACTGGTGCACGGCGAGCTCTGCGGTCCCGTGACACCGGCCACACCTAAAGACCGGCGCTACTTTCTGCTACTCGTCGACATGTCCCGCTACATGTGGGCATACCTCTTCGACACCAAGGCGGCAACAGCTGATGCTATCAAGCGTCAGCTGGCTACGGCAGAGGAGTGCGGCTGCAAGCTTCGAGTGCTACGCACCGACAATGGCGACGAATTCACGGCGGCTGAGTTCGCGTCGTACTGCGCTGACGAGAGGATTCTGCGTCACTACTCTGCGTCGTACAGCCCGCAGCAGAACGACGTCGTCGAATGGCGCAACCAGATGGTGGTGGGGATGGCCCGGGCCCTCCTCAAGCAGAGGGGGATGCCGGCCGTCTTCTGGGGAGAGGCGGTGGTAACAGCCGTCTACGTCCTCAATCGCTTGCCCACCAAGGTGCTCAGCGGCAGGACGCCGTATGAGTCTTGGCATGGACGCAAGCCGGCGGTTGCCCACCTGCGCGTCTTCGGCTGCCTCGCGTTCGTCAAGGAGCTTGGCGACGTCGGCAAGCTCGACGATAGGAGCACTCCGGGAGTGTTCATCGGCTACGCGGAGGGCACGAAAGCCTACCGCATCCTTAACCCGAAGACAGCGTGTGCGCACGGCACGCGACATTGTGTTCGACGAAGGGCGAGGTTGGGCGTGGGGCAAGATGGTGGACGACGGCCCGACTCCGGCGTACGACGACTTCACCGTCGAGTACGTCCACTTCGAGGGAGCTGAGGGAGTGGACAGCTCTTCTTCGTCAAGCGCGCCTACCCTAGTCCCCGAGCCTCCATCGACTCCAGCGATTGTGACGCCGGCTGCGACGAGTTCCCCACCGCCACCACCACAGCCGGCCACGCCACGCTCTCCGACGCCGACAGCTACTCCTCCAGGCACGTCTACACCAGCACCTGCTCATGTCGAGCACAACCCGGTGAAGTTCGCTACTCTGCTCCCTCACGACGAGGAGCATGTCGACGCGTACCACGACGGCGAGCCGTTGAGGTATCGCACGATGGAGGATCTTATCGGCGACGCACCGGTGCCGGGACTGGTGCCTCACGACTTGGAGGCACAGTTGCATCTTGCGTGCGACAACAGCGAGCCTCGCTCTTTCGCTGAGGCTGAGGGACACGTGTCATGGCGCGCCGCGATAAAGCTAGAGATGGATGCGGTTGAGAAGAACCGCACTTAGAAACTCGCTGACTTTCCTTTGGACACCGCGCGATCACCCTTAAGTGGGTGTTCAAGCTGAAGAAGGATGAGATCGGTGCCATCGTCAAGCACAAGGCTCGTTTGGTGGCACGCGGGTTTGTGCAGCAGGAGGGGATCGACTTCGACGATGCCTTCGCTCCCGTTGCACGGATGGAGTCCGTGCGTCTCTTTGCGCTGGCTGCCTAGGAGGGCTGCCGCGTCTACTACATGGATGTCAAGTCGGCGTTTCTCAACGGCGACTTGAAGGAGGAGGTCTACGTGCACCAGCCGCCGAGATTTGTCATCCCCGGCAAAGAGGGCAAGGTGCTGCGCTTGCGCAAGGCACTCTACGACTTGCGGCAGGCACCACGGGCGTGGAACGTCAAGCTGGATTCTACGCTGAAGGGGATGAGTTTCGAGCAAAGCCCGCACGAGGCGGCTATCTACCGGAGGGGCAACGGCGGCAATGTCCTGCTGGTGGGTGTCTACGTCGACGACTTGGTGATCACGGGCACCAAGGATGCGGAGGTGGCAGCGTTCAAAGAGGAGATGAAGGCCACCTTCCAGATGAGTGACTTGGGACCTCTCTTTCTACTTTGGGATCGAGGTGCATCAGGACGGCATCACACTTCGACAAACCGCCTACGTGAAGCGTATCGTTGAGCTAGCTGGGTTCACCGACTGCAACTCAGCTCTCACTCCGATGGAGGAGAGACTGAAGCTCAGCCGTGACAGCACGACAGAGGAGGTGGATGCCATGCAGTACCGACGCCTTGTGGGAAGCCTTCGCTACCTCGCCCACACGCGGCCGGACTTGGCGTTCTCCGTCGGTTACGTTAGTCGGTTCATGCAGTGACCGACGACGGAGCACCAGCAGGCCGTCAAAAGGATCATCCGCTATGTTGCGGGGACTCTTGACCACGACCTCCACTACCCGAGGTGTCCCGAGGCGACACATTTCCTCGGGTACAGCGACAGTGATCACGCCGGCGACATCGACACCAGCAAGAGCACGAGTGGGGTGCTCTTCTTCCTCGGCAAGTGCCTTGTTAGCTGGCAGTCGGTCAAGCAGCAGGTGGTGGCCTTGTCCAGCTGCGAGGCTGAGTACATAGCGGCTTCCACCGTTTCAACTCAGCCGCTCTGGCTCGCTCGACTGCTTAGTGATCTCTTTGGCAGAGACGCTGAAGCAGTGGAGCTCAGGGTGGACAGCAAGTCCGCTCTGGCTTTGGCAAAGAACCCTGTTTTTCACGAGCTCAGCAAGCACATCAAAGTGAAGTACCACTTCATCCGAGGCTGCTTGGAGGAAGAGAGCGTCAAGGCAAGCTACATCAACACCAAGGACCAACTTGCTGATCTTCTCACCAAGTCCCTTGGTAGGATCATGTTTCAGGAGCTTCGCGCTAGGATTGAGATGATTTAAATCTCTCAGAAGACGATGCACAAGACTTAGGGGAAGAATGATGGAATAAGTTTAGTGCAGGCGCTTTATGCTTTATGCTCTGTGCTTTACGCTTTTCGCTTTAGCATCTTAGACTAGCTTTTCAGCTTTTCGCTTTAGCATCTTAGACTAGCTTTTCGCTTTAGCATCTTTGACTAGCTTTTCAGTTTTATGTTTTAGCATCTTAGACTAGCATCTTAGCATATGCTTGGCTGCCCACCAAGCTTATATATATGTATCCCCAACCCTTTAGGTTGGTCATGGCATTCTAGTGAATAAGAAACATAGAAAAAATTTCCCCTCAACACTGAGTGTCATCTAACACAATGCGAGTGTTGCGCCTAACAGGATAGTAGTTTTTCCTGATGAAATTCTTCATTGCAGGCCCTAAATCGCTTAGAGCTTCGTGTGGTGATGGATGTTGTATACAATCATCTGTACTCTAGTGGTCCATTTGCCATCACTTCAGTGCTCGACAAGGTTAACATCCAATAGTCTTAACTTTTTACAATTATTTGTATTAATATCTTTTTATAATTATTTGAATTCATAAACCTCCATTTCATTATAGTTTGCCTTTGTGAAAGTTGAGGACTGAATGGTACTATTTCATTATAGCTGGTTAAGTCAAGACTTTCTGAACATTTTTAGAAACAATCATCATCCAGTCATAACAGGAAAGTTGAAGTTACCTCGTATAAATGGCCATTCAGGAACTTAGTTTTTTAAGACATTATAATTTATTTAGAAATTATTTTTCAGAATTTTATATCGAAGAAAATATTACTCCCACCATCCCAAAATATTAGGATTTCTGGCTATCCAAATTTGTCTGGATACATAGCTTGAAATGTTTATATTTTAGGACAGTGGTAGTATTACATAAACAATGGGAGTTATAGGATAATTTAAATTTGAAGCATTCAAAGTGGGTTAGTGGGTAGTAATCACTGTCACCTTACATGTGCCATTTTATCACTTTTATTGACTTACCCAAATGCAAAACAACAACAAAGCCTTGTAGTCCCAAACAACAATTTAAAATAGATGCTTCGATGGAATGGTGGTGATAAATATGTGATCTATTTTCTAGAACGTAATAGACATTGAGATGCTCTTGTTTTATTCAAGAAACATGTTCATGGTTGATAGTGTTATGAATAACACTTGTATTAGAATAGGTGCTCTAGGCCCATATATGTCCATGTACAGATGGCAGCAACTATGCACACAACCCCTCAAGGTCCTCAAGGAAAAGAGAACTTGCCTAAAACAGATAGTTCTAAAATATGTTAATTTTTTGATTGATCTCAAAGACGATCTTCCTTTATTTATAGAAAAAACATATTTTGCCTAAAGTTTGGACCTTCCTTACGTATCCTTCTCTATATGATTTTTTTGTTGATATTTATATTCTTACAGGTCGTTCCTGGGTATTACCTTAGGAGGGATGCTAATGGTCAGATTGAGAATAGTGCAGCTGTGAATAATACTGCAAGTGAATATTTCATGGTTGACAGATTAATTGTGGATGACCTTCTGAATTGGGCAGTCAATTACAAAGTGAGTTATCATGGTAAAAACATAACAATTATTGGCATTTTATCGTTATGATACCATTCTTTTAAATGTTCTTCTGAAAGATACCAGTTGTGATGTCCATTTCAACCATTTCTCAGGGGTAGCTCATACATTCATGATCATGCCTTGTTCCATCATGTTCTCTCTGGTCGAATAACATCATGTTGTTGGATACATGTCCTCTGAATATTGCAACTTACTATTTCACATCTTTATAATTGTATATCTGTTGCTTTTGATTTCGGGTTCAGATTTTATTTTGCAGTACCTATCATGGGATATCACAACTTAATATTTTGCATTACCATTAGGTTGACGGATTCAGATTTGATCTTATGGGACATATCATGAAACGTACCATAGTAAGTAAACTCAAACTCATGCTGAACTCAGTAACATTTTGATTAGCTTGTTAAATAGACCATGTAGTTGCACAAATAGTTGTGGGTGATGGTCTTTTGGTCTTTTCTTCTATTGTTTCTTGGTATTTGAGGTTTGTTGTACTGGATGCTTGAGAACCCTCTTGGTTAATGCAATAATGCATACAGATGAGAGCAAAATCTGCTCTTCAAAGCCTTACAACGGATGAACATGGAGTTGATGGTTCAAAGATATACATGTAATGTTTGAGATTGCTCAGTTTTAAGGCAACTATATTTTATGTAACCACTCGCCAGCATGCATTACTTTATGTTTGACTGATAGTGACATTTACAATGCGCCAGGTATGGTGAAGGATGGGACTTTGGTGAAGTTGCAGAAAATAAACGTGGAATAAATGGATCCCAGCTTAATATGAGTGGTACAGGGATTGGGAGGCAAGTCTGTATTCAAACCAAATCACGATGTGAATAGACCATCTTTTAGGAAGTAGCTGCAACATTTATTCGAGCTATATTCTCTTGGACATATGGAACAATATCTGAAGCCATTGTGTTGAACCATTCAGAAGAAATATTGAAAGGAAATATGATGCCTTTTCAATCTTGCTTAAAACTCCAAATAGAAAGTAGAAAACAATATTGCAGTTTTGTTTTTTTGAATAGGCAGTGTTCGAACTTCATAGTTTCCTATTGAAACCTATTGAGCTTATACTTATCATTTTTGCATAAATTTCAATAGTATATAATACTATTATATCTGCAGTTTTAATGATCGAATCCGTGATGCTATTAATGGGGGTAATCCATTTGGAAATCCACTGCAACAAGGCTTTTCAACTGGTCTGTTCTTAGAGGTAATGTGGATGCCCTTTTATCGCTAGTTTGTGTGAAATTTAGTTTACTTGCTTTACCTTTAAAAAAGCTTCATATTTTCTGATGCCATTGCAGTTAGTGCATGGTTCTCTTAAATACAGTATTTGGATCTGGCGTGGGTCATAGTTATTTTTTCTTAATTTGTACCTGTAGGGTTAGCCCTCCATTTGAGTCATAATTATATTCCTCAGTTTTAACAGTTTGACTCTAAAAGTAATGCAAGTCACTTACAGTTGTTTTCTAAAACATGAAAGATGCACATTTCCACTTAAGATATGATTTGACAGTCGCTACCTGCCCATGGCTTGGTGTTCTGTCATTAGGCCCTTTGTTATGTACACCGCCGGCTATTAGGAGATAAGCAGTCTCTAGCTGCCATAGTTTGTTAGGTCACCATAGGATCTATAGTTGATAGTTTGTGGAGGTCCTTTAATCTAGGATCTCGGTGGATAGGATAGGATCCTTTAATATAGGATCTATAGTTAGCCGTGGAGGCTATAAATAAGTGTAATCAGAAATTGAAGAAATTAACCAATAGAACAGAAGAAATCTGTTCTGGGGTTTCTACCTGTGCCTCCTGCCCTTTGGGGCGCCGTGAACACCAGGTGCAAACTCGATCTCGCCGCCGGATCAACGATCCTAACATCTGGTATTCAGAGATGCCAGGCCTTCCTCTCACCACCGCCCTGCCACCATTCTCCACATGGGCGTCGACCCCCGCATGGGCGCTGACCTCCTCCTGGGCGCCGACCCCCTCATGGGCGCCAAACCCCATGTGGCCGCCGAACCCCACCAGGGACGACATGGCCAAGATGACCGACGACCTGACTCGCACCGTTGCCGACCTCTTTGTTCGCCTCTCCATCTTGAAAAATCAGGGCACGCCACCACCGTCTCCCGCTGTCACCCTTTCACCGGTGCCTCCCAATGAGATGCGGGACTACGACACGACGGGGCTGCCGCCGCCAAGCGCGCCGAGCCGACACAACACCCTAGTAGCAGAAGCCGCCGAGGTCACCATGGTCGCAGCAAGCCACCCCCTCATCTCCGTCAAGGCCCTGGAGGGCGGCGTGGCGGCCGGCCGACATCGTCCAGGTGCCAACCTGCCTCGACTGGACCAGATGTGCTCGCAAGCTGCTATCGGGCAACAAGCGCCAGCCCTACGCCATCTCCCGCCACGCGGGCCACCAGACCTCGACGGAGGCCTCGACGCTCGTGACCACTGCTGTCCCTTCCCTCGCCTGGGCGCGCGGCACGCTCATCATCTCCGGCACTAAATCCAAGATCAGCAATGCCTTTCGCAACCTCCCTGCAGTTGATGTTGCCAACATCCTCGCCCCTGGTGGCCACCCCGGGCGCCTTGTGATCTGGACCGTGAGCGCCCTCAAGTAGCTCGAGAAGGATGGTCATCAGCCCCGACCACTAACCATAGCTCCAAAATGACGAAGCTTTTCATTACCCGAGTTTTCAGCTCGAGGATGAGCTGATTATCGAGGCGGGGAGAGATTTTATGTGCACCGCCAGTTATTAAGAGATAACAACCTCTAGCTGCCATAGTTTGTTAGGTCACCATAAGAATAGGATCTGAGTTGATAGTTTGTGGAGGTCCTTTAATCTAGGATCTCGAGTGGATAGGATATGATCCTTTAATATAGGATTTATAGTTAGCCGTGGAGGTTGTAAATAAGTGTAATCAGGGATTGAAGAAATTAAGCAATAGAACAGAAGAAATCTATTCTGGGGCTTTCCCCTGCGCCTCCTGCCCCTTTGGGCGTCGTGAGCACCACGACGCCAACTCTCTCTCATCCCTACAATCTAGGATCAACGATCCTAACACCCTTGTACCTGTAGGGCCGTCAATTCATGTGTCAACTATGGATAACCCAACTTTTGCCTGATTTTAAAGAATTTTTGGTCATGGGTATGGGCATGTGTTTAGGCCACCTTTTTTTTTCTCAAAAGCTGTGTTTCATTTTTGAGAATAAATAAATCACTCAAGTTTGAGTACTCTTTGACACAAAGTTTGGTGCTTTTTTGTTCCGAATTTATAGCCTCTTAGTTTCTTTAGGTTCTTTGAGTCCTAAAGTTCTAGTCCTTTATCTATTGCTGTCTTTAGGTTCTTGAGTCCTAAAGTTCCAGTCCGTTATATATTGCTGAACTAGTGAGTTACTATCTTATGTGCCATTGATGCCCTCTGGACTTTGAGCTCTCAATTGAAGCTGTGATGCATTTAAGTTGATTATATATTGAAATATTTCTTGGTTCTATAGCAGATATTAATTGTGACTATGATTTGGTTTATCATTTTGTGCAGCCAAATGGATATTATCAGGGTAGTGAAGAAGATACTAGGTTGACACTTGCCACATATGCGGATCACATAAAGGTTGCCCATCAAAATTCATTTCCTTTAAAAACATTTTCGTATGCTGGTTGATTTCTCAGTTTGCTGTTTGTCCAATCTACCAAGTTATTGCAATGCATCCTGTTGCCTTGATGCCTTGTTGAAACTAATGTCTGAATCCTTTTGTTGGTTGATGTCTGTGAAAAAAATTGGAGAATAAATATATTCTGTGTCTGCAACATAGTTCACGGTTCATGGTTATGTGTGGCATGACGAACATTATTCAGGTGGGCATGAACATTTGCTTCCCTAATATAAAACCAACCTTATAATGTTTAATGTATCTTTATTAAAAAATCTAAGAAATTTTAAACCTAGCAAACATGGGGATATATGTAGAGAACGTTGTGTTGGTCATGTGTTCCTCATTGCAATAGTCAAGAAAATGTTTAACATTATGGATGGGGCATAATGGAGAAAGATAAATGGAGTTGATCGGTTACCATTTTTGTTAGATACACACAACTAGGTCAGCTGTAATTAGGATGGACAATCATCTACTGATACCAAATGTCAAGGTAAAGGGAATTGAAAAGGCGCTGTTTGGATGGAAGGAAAAGTTTTACTACTCAATAGGAGCAGCCATTACTTTAGAATTTTAGATGAGTTGTTGCGGCGAACTTATTATGGAACTTTCTTCTCTGCCTGGCGTGTAGGAACAAGAAAAACTCAGTTGATTACTTGGTTGAGGGTGGATGTTAACCCTGAACAACCAGGTCCCGAGTCCTCTTCGTTGCTGAATGTTGATTTGGATGTCTAATTCTTCTTAATTAAAAGTCATAGTTCCTTATAGGTTGCTTAAGTTTTCTGTGCCTGAGATGTTACAGCTAATTATTTTGTGGGCCATTACATGAATTGTTCTTAAAAAATATCATAATGATGTTTTTTTTTGGCAGATTGGACTAGCCGGTAATCTGAGAGACTATGTACTAATATCTCATTCTGGAGAAACTAAGAAGGGTTCAGAAATTTGTACCTTCGATGGATCACCAGTTGGCTATACTTCGTCCCCAATAGAAACAGTATTTTTTAACCTCGCAAAATAACATAATATGTTTTATTATCTGCATACTTTCTGTACATGATAGGAGAAGTTTTTTTGTTTTAACATCTTCGTAATCAACTAGAAAGTATTTACTAAAAATGTTCTGTTTCTGTACACATTTCAGATCAACTATGCTTCTGCCCATGACAATGAAACACTATTTGATATTATCAGTTTAAAGGTATAAGATTTCGTCAATTATTAATTTATTGTAGATACTGCAGAACACGCAGGGGTTCCCATGTCCTTATTTGCGAATTAATAAAGACTGAAGGTCGATCTCTTTTACAAGGAAACAATATAGCTGACAAAACAAATTAGTAGAGTTGTATCCTTTTCTCTTCTGCTCACTGTATTGATAAACTGTGTTGCTGAAACAGAAATTATGCTTTGTATCGATTAAGTATTATCCTATGTATTTAAAGTGTCTGATGAATCATCATTAAGCATCGCGTAGGGGACAAATCAGTTGCAAGCATCCAAGTAGGCACTGTGAAGCGATTAGGGTGCTCAGAAACCAGTCATCCGATTTGTCGTCGCTTAATCACATTTAAACATCCATATTAGCGTGGGTAATTAGTTTTCAGGGAAATGGGTTTGCGTTTTTCTGCAATTAGGTTAAAGTTCAATGTTGAGCACAAATCTATAAGCCAAACCTCCTGTGTTTTCCCCTCCCTATATTGTTCAGGCCACCACCGCCAGCTCTCTGCGGCTTGTCCCTGCTGTCTCTCTCCATCGATTAGATCTTTGAGTGCCTGAATGACTCAGTACAAGTCGATCAGCTAGGCATCAACTGATCTTTTCTAGTCGTCGTCTTATCCAACCTAATCGGCTGATCGATGGTTTGGCGACTAAAAGTGATCGGTCACTTTACAATCATGGGTATTATCTCATTCGTGTGAGTTGTATTTTCAGATTGCATGCACATCTGTTTCTCTAAAACCTGTAACAAAAGTGTGCCCTCCAGTATTATTCATTAGAGGTATTTGTGCTGTATATTATATTAATTGCAGTATCTCATTTGCTTGTGTAGACACCGATGAACCTCTCAGTTGATGAAAGGCGCAGGATAAATAATATAACCTCAAGCATTATCGCATTGTCCCAGGTCCCTCTCCATGTGATTAATTGACTATATTCTATAAGTTTCTACTGTATGTAGTACCTACATACTGTGGAGTTGATAATGAACTCATTCAGCTTTTAGTAAAAAAATTTCTGAAGGTCAAGTTGCAAATGGGCTCAACATTTAAGTTGTCAAACTCAGTCACTAAATACTTATGTTGGTCAACCATAATTGGATATAGATTTCTTTAAGTAGGAACTGAGTTGGCTCAGTTGATTGGGGGGATGCGGTGAAGCCATGTGGGTATACGCACTACCATGAAGAATGTGTCCTCTTCAGCTTGAATTTGGGTGCATATTTCTTTTTCTCAATGAAAAACCTCCTAGTTCCTCCTAGGTTGGATCTTTATTCCTGGGTTAACAATAAACATGATTAAATTTTCTAGGACTTTAATATTAATACACTTAGTCCAAGAGAAACACATGGTGTGTTGGTTTGGTTTGATGTTTATTTCTCAGCTTGGTCCACCTCTCTTTCAACTGACCATATTTCTCAGTTATTTTTCATCAGTTCATGGATAAAGTAAGATTCTCAGTTTATCGGGCGATTAAGTACTACTAATTTTGTATATTTACAAGTAAACCGCCTGTCGAATATTGATAGATTTCACATATCAGGTATGTACTCAGCTTTTCTGCCTTTGTGCCTCCTTTCAGGGCATACCATTCTTCCATGCTGGTGATGAGATACTGAGATCTAAGTCACTTGATCGAGATTCGTATAACTCTGGTGATTGGTTCAACAAGTAATATACTGCACCTTTTGAGCTAGGTTGTTCAAGTTAACTAAAACATTTGGTTTATTTTCAAGAAAGGGGGAATAATTCAAAATCCTTAGAACTCTCAGAATACAAGTTGCCCACTCCCACTATGCATGCAGTTAAATATCCTCTTTCCTGCCATTTTGAAGGATTGATTTTACCTATGAAACAAATAATTGGGGCGTGGGTCTTCCTCCAAGAGAAAAGAATGAAGACAGTTGGCATTTGTAAGTTTCCGAAACCTTGTTTTGTTTTCATAGATCATTAGTGTATCGTAAAAGCAGAGAGACCTCAGTGGTATACTTCAACAAATTTCTGGCATGAATACTATATTTTTAATGTTTCGTAAACACAGTACTCTGGTGGTTAGTCAACAAGTAGTGGTGCTGGCCAGTCGGGGTTCAAATCCCTGCTTGCGCAAAATAAAAGTAAAAAAACCCTCACCGTGGATGATGTTGGCCCTATAGTGATGCTGAGGTTTGGGGGGTTTCTAGGCCAGTTTAGCTGCAACTTCGTAGTGAAATGACATGGTGGTGGTCTTTCCCCACACTGGTCAAGTTTTTCTTCCTTCAATATTTCTTCATCTCCACCACGTGCATTTGATCTTGTGCTTTGAATTATTTGGACCTAGGATGAGACCAAGATTGGAAAACCCATGTTTCCAACCTTCAAAGGGTCACATTCTTGCTGCCTTAGACAATTTTATTGATATGTTGAAGATCAGATATTCATCTCCACTATTTCGTCTAAGAACTGCAAGTGACATTGAGGTACACTGATATTTTTATGCTAAAATTTTGATGTGAATTTTACCTCTTTACTGTTTACTGTCATGTCTTCTTCTGAAAATATACAGCTGTGGGTTCCCCCTGCTGTGGTAGATATTATTAAATATGAGAGAGCACACACATATATACAAAACCAGGTACAGCAAGTGCACTGTGAAGAGTACAACAACAAAAGAAAAGCTATCTATGGCAATAAGCATTTTCTGCACATGACAAAAGTGTGAATATACCTTTCTTGAAATCTTCATTATCAATTTTAGGCATCTTGAGAGCTATATAATTGGCAGTGGGACAGCAATTTTGTAGTCTACAGGTGTTTTACAGTGTAGCATTAAAAACACTCCTCGTGTTATGCTTTGGTGCAGCTCCACGCTAAATATATGTACAGAGAATAGCAGCTTGAAACTTGAGCAAGAAAGCTCATATGTTTTCATAGTGTTGTCTGAAATCTCTTGTGGTTTGTACATAACCTGATTGGATTCATATATTCTTTCAGAAAAGAGTTCACTTTCACAATACGGGACCCTCTTTTGTCCCAGGAGTTATTGTCATGAGCATTGAAGATGTACGAAATGATGGGCATGTGATGGATCAGTTAGATGAGAAGTACGTTGTGCTGCTGGCTTAATGAGATTGCTGTATTGTGGAAAAGAGAAATGTGTATCTTCTGAAAATTTTGAAAATCAGTTGCAGAAACCTTTTGATGTTTTCTTTTGTAGCTAACTATTTTATCACATTATGCAGCATCTCTTATGTTGTTACCGTCTTCAATGTATGTCCGAATGACATATCGCTAGATATCCCTGATCTGGCATCTAAGAAGCTTGAATTGCATCCTATTCAGGTAACTAACTGTTCTCTGTTCTTTTAGTTGCGTCAGTATCCTAAAAATCATAATGCAGTTGTCGCACCGCTCTTCTGCTAGCTCTTTACTTGGGTAAGGAAATTTTGGAATGTTGCATACGGATCATTTTTCCCTGCAATATAATTATTGGTGCCTACATACTGGTGCTAGACTGATGTTTCATTCTGTTTTTGATACCACACTCCAATCATTTTAGCACTGTTCAGTCTGCAAACTCTGAGGAATAACTGCAAATCTGTGAGAAGAGAGGTGTTGCTTCAGAGGCAAAGTTTCAGTAAAATAAAAGCCTGCCACAGGTAATCAGAAGCTTTAGAATTGCGAGATAACGTGAATATGTTACTGCTGTGATTTTCAGGTGAATTCATCAGATGACTTAGTCAGACAGTCTAGATATGAGGGCACCACAGGTCGATTCACTGTGCCCAGAAGAACAGCCGCGGTGTTTGTTGAGCCAAGGCGCTGATAGCTGCCTTCTGTGAACAATTGCATTTGGCATCAAGAACAATAACAGTAGATATCTAAAGAACTGGAAAGGAGAGTAAGATACTCTTGGCCCTTCCTGCTTGTCAAGAATAAGGTGCATACTTGTTTGTAGAAATAAGGCACTGGTGGTTGCCTTCCGCAAATAGTTGCATTTAGCATCAAAGAACAGCAGTATATAGCTATAAAAATGGGAAGGATAATAAGCGGTGGTAAAATGGGAAGGATAATAAGCGGTGGTCTTTGGTTCTTGGCCTGTTTGTATCAGGAATAAGGGGCGTGCCTCAAGTTGCAACTGGGGCGGATATTATTGTGAATACTCATCTCGCAAAATTTATGTTAGTGGCTCTTGCGGATCAACGATATTTTTTTTTAGCTTAATAATGATCCGTCCGCAAAGCTCATCGGATAAGCGGGTACGTCCGCAACAATCTGTAAAAACTTGCAACTTTAATATAGTTTTACTTATAGTAATTTGTATGAAGTTGCTTATTATTATTTAAAATATTCTTTAACAAATTTTAGTCAAATTCGTTCAAATTTTATAGTGTGAACACGAGGTTTTAATTTTAGGGTTCAACTTTAAACTCAATAGAACAAGTAAAAAAATTATGATTTTAAAGTTACTAATATTTTGAATTAGTTGCATATGTAATAATAAAGTGGTAAATTGTATGTTGAGTGTATAAGTTATTAGATTCTCGCAATGACCGCATATTTTATCTATGTCAAGTGATGCGGTTCGCGATTTTTCGCAAAATCCGCATAATTAGTTTACGGACCTGCGAGCCGCAGGTGGAGCAGTACCCGTCCCACTTGCAAGGCGTGCCTAAGTTGCCAATGATTGGGTTTCTCATATGAGTAGTGCTGATCATCAGAATAATCATAAAAAATAGTTTAGTAATTTTGTGTATTATGTAAATTAAATAGACGATGTTGAACTGTGAAGTCCAAAAAGCCAAGTTACAAAGGAATAAATGTGTTTCATTGTATTGGTGAACCACCTCTTCTTCTTTTTTTTCCTACTATAAATAAAATTCATGCATTATTTGTGTTGCCTAGATGACAACATTTTTAGCTGCAGGGGCAGACTCGCACGAATATTGTAGGAAACATTCTGGAATTGTGTTTCCACTAAACTCGTACTGAGCTCTAAACAAGCCTAAATATAATTTATTAAGGAACCATGAGTGCAATGCAAGAATCATCATCCATCTGCTCTGCTTGTGATCGAGATCGATCAACTTCACGGCGGCATCAAGTCGCAGGGCAGAAGGTGATGTCGTAGCTGGATGCGCCGGTGCAGGTGAAGGTGCTGCTGGCGTCGTCGTAGGCGTAGCTGTACGCGGCCGGGCACGCGCTCTTGAACACCTGCGAGTAGTTGGTGGGCCCACACGTCGCCGGCGAGCCGTACTGACCGGTGCAGCAGTACCGCGGGTTGCCGTACGCGTTGCACGCGCTCTTGCACGCCACCACGCCGCCGGTGGACCTGACGATGAGCTCCGCCGGGCACATGGCGTTCACGTTGCCGGCGCACGCGGCGGGGCGGCAATCCCCGCCGCCACCGCTGGACGGCGCGATGCGCACGGGCACGTTGAACCCGTCGACGAGGCTGACGTCGTAGAAGTCAGGCCTGCCGCGGCCGGGCGGCGCGAGCGTTATCTCGGCCAGCGAGACGGGCGGCGCCGGCCCGCGGCCGTCGCACGCGACGTCGCCCGAGCCGCAGTCCGCCGTGGCGCACGAGA
>BCLF01000057.1:237791-261031 GCA_001602275.1 Zoysia japonica | reverse complement strand
AAATAAACTAAAATATAGTTTAAAGAGTTATTTGGATTTAAGCTAAACTTAAAGGTAGTAAATTGGATTTTATCCTATATTTAACCTTCTTCTGGTGTGATATATAATCTAGGCACTAAAAAGTTGGCTTAACTCTGTTAGCCCTGTGGAAATTTAATATTCATAATATAATGCAAATGGCACTATAGATAGTCCTAATGAACTTTAAATCTTTATTGCAATTGTTTCGACCCCTGCTTTTCTCATGACATATCAATTTATATGCATGCTGTAGTGTAAGAAATTGAATGACCTGAGTTTAATAATTACTGTATCTTCAGCTGTCATGTGAATGGTCTATCTATTGCTTACTTGTATTTTCATCTATAGCATCAAATCAGTCAATTTTTACATCTAAAGTGATTTGATAGTATAGATGAATGGTGTAAAATTATTAATCGTGATTTAAATAACACAAATGATAAATTAAATAATAACAAAATTTTACTTATTTGAATAAGTTTTTAATAAGACGAAAAGTCAAAGTTGATGTAAAAAATCAATGGTACTAATATTTTAAAGTCGAAAAGAGTATATAATAAAGTTAAAATGAAAAATTCTTCACACGAACTATAAGTAGCACATTTATGGGACTGGTACGACGGGGAAGGGTCCAAATTAGAAACGCAGACCACAAGCTAATCGAAACTCACAATTCCCAGCAAAATGGTCAGTACAAAATGAGCTGAGCAGAGGTACAAAATGAACTGAAAGATACTTTCTCTATTTTTAAATTTATATTGTCATTGACTTTTACCATTAACTTCGATCAAATTTGTTCAAATGTATAAAATTTTAAGTTGTCATTTAAATAATTCTAATGGTAAATCAAATTATGACAAAATATATGATATTTATAAAAAAAATTGAATAAAATAAATGATCAAAGTTAATGTTTAATGACGACATCAATTTAAAAATAGAAGGAGTATAATTTACTTTGATTTATGAAGTATTACAGATTTTGCTAGTAGTAAGATATTTGGGGCTTGCTAAAGTGGATCAGCTCATGTTCTTTTACCGCATAGGATGTGAGCCACCAATTCAACCTGAATCGATGAATTTTGAAAGAGAAATAAAAAAACACGAAATTTAGTTTTTAAACTATTGCATGCATCACTTTTTATATCTTATTGATTTCTTTTCAAATTAAATATTATAATAATTAATAATTATGATAGAGCTTTTACATCTTAAGAGGTAAAAAAATCATTTAATCATTGAGATTTATGCAAATGAATGGTCCATGTTTATTTGAGTCTACTATAGAATATGCGCTAGATATTTACAGGCTGTACAGAGGCTTTAGGCGCAAAAAACAAGAGATCTTAGAAAAAAAGGAACGCTGGTTTTGATTACATAACAATTCTTTGAACATAGATCAAATATTTGATATAGCTCGTAACGAACCACAAATGAGACATAGTACCTTTTATTTATTATGTGTTGGCTCCAATATAGGTTGGTCCACATGTGAATTAAATATGAATTTTTTCCCCCTTTTGATCTTGTTCTTACTCCGCACTATTGCGAAGTTCAAAAGGCTGAAGGGCTGAAGGCAAATGAATAGCTACAGTATCTCCGTAAGTACAGAATCCATTCTGACAGAGGTACATAATGGTTAATTGCATAGTTGCGGATTGCACCTAAAGTTTCAACCAGAGTAAATGCACCAAAATTTTGCAACAAAGCAGCTACCGCCTCTGAGACGGATGAACAAGAAGCACGGCCTACCGTCCGTGATTTGCCGCCACGGCAAGAAGCACGGCCTGCTGCCACTGTTGCCGCTAAAAACCGTCCTCCATTGATGATTGATCGCGCTTCGGCAACAGCCCTATAAGTAAACGTACGTGCTGCTGGACTGAGCTACCTCGAGTCGGGAGCAGCATTTCACTTCGAGCTGATCGAGCGCGTGCACCAGATGGCCTTGCGCATGGCGGAGCCGCTCGTCGCCACGGCCCTCGTGCTGCACGTCCTCGGCGTCGCGGCCGGCGGGAAGGTGCCCGCGGTCATCGTGTTCGGCGACTCTACAGCCGACACTGGCAACAACAACTTCATCCAGACCTTGTTCAGGGGCAACTATCCGCCGTACGGCCGGGACTTCGCAGGCGGGGTCCCCACAGGCCGGTTCTCCAACGGCCGTCTCGCCGCGGACTTCGTGTCCGAGGCGCTCGGCTTGCCGCCCACCGTGCCCGCGTACCTCGACCCGGGACACAGCATCCACCGGTTGGCGTCGGGCGTGAGCTTCGCGTCGGCCGGCAGTGGGCTCGATGATGTCACCGCTCAAATCATGGTGAGTGCTTGAGAGGATCGAGTGCACTTCACTTTTGACAAAGGCAAGAAACAAATTGATTAATTAAGCATCATATAACAAATCAACTGGCTACTACCACGCGTGCAGTCAGCAGTGACCCTGCGGAAGCAGATCCAGCACTTCAAGGAGTACAAGGCTCGGCTGAGGCGCGCCAAGGGCGACGCGGCGGCGAACCACATCGTCGCCCGCTCGCTCTACATCTTCAGCGTCGGCGCGAGCGACTTCCTGGGCAACTACCTCCTGTACCCGATGCGGCGGCGCCGGTTCACGCTGCCGGAGTACGAGGCCTACCTGGTCAGCGCGGCGGAGGCGGCGGTGCGCGACCTCTACGGCCTCGGCGCGCGGCGGGTGCGGGTCGTCGGACTGCCGCCGCTGGGGTGCCTGCCGCTGCTGCGGACGGTCAACCTCGCCCGGCCCGGCGAGTGCAACCCCGCGCACAACACGGTGGCGCAGCGGTTCAACCGCCGGCTCCGGGCGGTGGTGTGGAAGCTCAACCTCGAGCTGCCTGGCGCGCGGGTGGCCTACGTCGATCAGTACCAGTTCATGGCGGACGTGATCGACAGGCCGTGGGAGTACGGGTTCGAGAACTCCGTGCGAGGATGCTGCGGCACCGGGTACGTCGAGGCGGGCGTTCTGTGCAGCTTGAGCAGCGCGTTGACGTGCGGCGACGCCGATAAGTTCGTCTTCTTCGACGCCGTCCATCCGTCGGAGAGAGCGTACGAGATGTTAGCCAAAGAAATCCTGAACGGTGCACCGCACATGCTCAAGTAACCATTTCCATTCTCGGGAATTCGAAGCAACCAGTGTTGGATTATTTCAGGCCTGCTTTGAATGCGAATTTTTCATGTTCCCTATATTTTTACTATAAAATTGTAATGATTCTTATAAAATTTCTGTATTGCTGTGAAATTTGTGTGTTCTAAAAGCGGCTCAATCTGACATAGTGACATGTGAGGACTTACCTATACGCGGCGCAAGAATGCCAGAAAACGGCAGCCGCACCAGAGTCATAGTGGGTTAATTTAGATAGTTTTCTTGTGTTATGATTGCTTAAAGCTTGTTATCGAGTCCAATCTTTATGCAAATTCTACGGTAGATCAAAATAAACGTGAGCCGTTTATTTGCACGGATCTCAAAGGAAAAAATAGTTCTTTTATCTCTTAGAGATAAAAACTCTATTATAATTATTAATTATTATAATATCTATTATAATTTGAAAAAAAATCAATGAGTTATAGAAAGTGATGGATGCGATAGTTTTAGAAACAAAATTATTTCTATGTTGACTGGGGTGATATTTTATTTCAATTTTTTTTTAAATTCAACAGTTTTAGATTGAATTGAACAACGAACATAAGTTGATCTACTTTAGAAGAACCCAAGCTGCACGGTTTCTCGCCCTCACATTGTGCCACGTCAGCATCGTCGAGCTCAGCCGTCCAATGGGTAATCTACGCAGCTCGGTTGCCGCCCCAAGCCGCCTTCTTCTTCCTCGCGGTCGCCGGCGCCGCACTCCAGTGACTCTGCCTCCGCCTCCGCCTCGCGTTAGTACTGCTCCTGCAGCGCCTCCTCTCTTCCCAGCCCGAGCGCCGATGCCTCGCTCGCTCGCTCGCTCCACCATAGCCGCCACCCTCTCCACCGCATCTTCTCTTCTTCTAGTCCAAGTTGGCGCAGATCTGAAGCAGGTCTCGCCACCGCGCAAACCTGTCGATTCTCACTTTTGGCCCATACGTGGTGCTCCCAGCATGGCCGATAAAGGGGAGGCGAAGCTGCCGCCGCCCGCTACGGTAGCCCGGGGATCAGCTGCAGTTTTCATCGGTGAGCAGCTCGCTAAGCGTGATGACGAGGCTGTAGACCTCGGCGAGCAAGTCGAGCAGCTTCGCAGTACACTTGCTGTCGCTAGTCGCTAACAGCCGCCTCTGCCGCGCCGAGGAGGAAAAAGTGCCGCTCATTTTGTATCTGCTTCCCCTTCCATACTGGTGAGGGCGGTGGCCTTCCTACTCCTCCGTGGTGGCGCCACCGACGAACACGGCCAACAAATCTGTCACACTCATATCACGGCCATCAAGATTGAGCAGGATCTCATTACATTGGATTATACTATATGCTACTAGCTTCAGTGTTGTTCCGTGGAATAATATTATAGCCATTGTGAATAGGAATGAGGCAGGTGAACAAAGAAATTTGGACCCGCAGGCACTAAAATTGTTAGCAAGTTTACAGCTTTGCAATACTTTTCAGAGATTGAGAAGTAATTGGGTGATCTTGGGGCCTGCTCTCCAAGAAGTGGAAGCCAACTGGGTGATCCTGTCAAAAGAAGGCAACGGAGTAACAGGTCCTCAATTCCTCACTTGCATTTGCTTGCTACCACCGTACAATAGGTTAGCATTTTCTACTGTAGATTTCTTTGCACTTGCTTGCTGCGGGACAGCAGATCAGAGGAGGTCTATGTTACCCATATATCGATGTCCTTTTTTTCATACTAATGTATAGTCTGTGACCCCTGGACGCCGAAGGCGTGCTTGGGGTTATCTCGTAGTTCCTACGGTGTCAGTTGTCAATCTATGAAAATTCCATTGTCTATTGTGCAAGAAAGAGCTTTGCTCCTGCTCATAGAAAAGAGCTGTTTTGATTGAGTTATATATGTGGGGCCCCAGCTGGTATGTCTCCATGAGCAAGGTACGATAACAATCCCATGGCAACTGCTTCTACCTTGATGCCTCTACGGCATGGTGGACATGTGGAAACTAGCTGCCCAACCTATGACACCACGCCTATGTTTGATTGCTTCTGGCTAGCACCATCCCTCTTCCCTCCTGCTTGCCATTAGCAGCGAGATTATCTTCGATTTGGTTATAGCCACCACCTGCAAGGTGTTCGACAACATATCACTTCCGGTGGACCTGGGTTTAATTCTCAAGTCCCCATGGTTTAAACCTAATTTATGCATGGACTTTGCTACAAGTCTGCATTTGGGCTACAGGAAAAATTAGACTTTGCACAGGCTTATCTAAACTCCAAAATTGTAAGAATTTGTGATAAGAAAATTCAGTTGCTACATTGTGAGGCATGCATACTATTAACAATCCATCTCGGTGTTCTTCCATGGAATTATGTTGTTGTCATATATAAAAATTTCCAGTTTATTATTCCTTTATATATATGGAGGAGAGATCATTATGGTTATTGTGGTAGAACTGTCCCAGAAATCATAGGCGGCTCACAGTATTATATCGGGTGATATTGAATAACAATATCCAAATAATACAACACGAGTGAAAAAATATATTACAGAAAACCAATTTAAAGCATTACATTAAAGTTCACGTTGTTCTTAGATAGATATTTAAAAACAAAGTTTCAAACAGAGTGGAAGCGATACACAGCGGATACAACGATACACTCGACAGTTTCCTGCCATAAGACATGCTTCAGTTCTCGCGGCCGGAGGTAGGTGAGGTGTGAACCCATTCAATAAAACCGTCAGAATGAGGCTCGCCATCCCACACCGTGTTGCCGCCACAAGCACACATATTATCTACAAGCCAAAAAGAGAAAAAACAACAAATCCTGAGTATTTTTATACTCAGCAAGACTTACCTGTCAAAATGGCTATTATCTACAAGCATGAGAAGGCTGACTCACATAGGTTGGCTATTTGCAAAATCCAGCGCTAATAGTGGATCTTTACTTTCAATTTTTTAGCTGTAAATTGAGTTACAAGAAACATAAATTTAGTTGGCACTATATCTATATAATACATGGTTGCCAAGCAGTTTCTGATAAATATAGCAAACACATAATATTAACTTCATTCCACTTCTTACTGCGATGTGACGCATTGAACAAGTGGTACTCGTTACTGTGAGGGGCAACGATTATAATTGATTTATATCCAGCTGGAAAAACTCGATTACATGACACGTACGTGCTTCTCGGAAGCCGCATGTGGCAACCTTTCATGCAACCCATAGGGCCAGTCCGATAATCGCACCCCTCTCGAGAACATGGTCCCCATGCGATAACCTCCGGGTCTATCCATGGCTAACCCCAAGTCTGAAAGTGCATCTAGGATCCTATGTAAATTTTGGGATGAATTGTGACAAATAATAGAAGCATTTGATGGTATTTTGTGAGTATGTTTGTAGGGATATGATTAAAAGGAAACATAGTTGGTCCCAAAAAGAGAAAAGTTGGTCCCATGACTTCAAGCCGTCTCGTTTTTATCTTTCTTAAGTCATAGGACCACCGTATTACAAAGGGGGTTCAGCAACTTTTAAAATAAAAATTGGTTAAGTGCTCTCACTCGTTTCATTTCTAGTACCCATCCTTCCCGTTCCAGGCTACTGGCTCCGGACTTGTCCACCTAGTGGCTGGACTCCAAAGGGGGAGCACATTGCTCACCTCGGACTATTCTGGGCGTCCGGACTTGTCCGCCATGTCGAGCAGACTCCAGAGGTAATTACCGGACTTGTCCGCTAGACGGCCGGACTCCAGAATGGATGCACCTCGACTCGGCTGGACTTGTCCGCGAGGTCGGACTCGAGCCTTCTCCAGACTCCACAGAGATGACCAACTATCTGTTGAGCCCGATGTTCAGACTTGTTCGTTCCTCCGGACTAGTCCACTCCTGAAACTTTTAGAAAGTATCCTTTGATTGATCTATATAATCCCTTGCCCTCAACGTCAGAAGCTTACCAAAACCTTATGCCTCATTTCGAATCAGGTTCTGAGACTCTCTGAGATCCACTGTCCCTCTTTCCAAGCTCTTCATTGAATCTCTAGGATTTGATTGAAGGAAGAGGAGATCGTGAGTTTTTTTCACCTCTTGTTTTGCATCGAGCACTTATCTTTTCATTGCAGGTGTTGCTGGACCTATTACTCTTGTAGATTCATCTTCTAGACGGTTAGGTGTCATCCGAAATCCATCGAGACCGCTGTGGTGTGATCCAAGAGGTTTGTATCACGTCTCATCGATTTAGTGAAGAACTAAGTTAATCTTTGTGGTTGCTTGGAGAGGTTTACGGTTGAGAGAAATCCAGTCCTTTGTGGATCCCTCAATGGAGACGTAGGCTTCTGTGTGGAGCTGAATTTTGATCAAAAATCCCTGTATCTCTTGTCACTGTTCCGCTTTTCATTTGATCCTTTCCGCTGCCCTCACAGACTAGTCCGCAACAGACCAAACCTGTCCGCTACTGGACAAGTCCGCCCAACCGGACTAGTCCGTGTTCTATTTTTACTGATCAAAATGTTTTGAGAAGCAAATTTTCCGATCATTGCCTATTCATCCCCCTCTAGGCAACTTTCAAAGTCTCTCAATTCCAAACCAAAAGAGGTAGGGTTTGTCCAACCATTACAATATTGAGTTACATCGGTTAACTAGGTCCTATATATCCAGCATGTAATCGGTACTGTTCAAACTTACTCAACAGGGCCACACTCGATCGGTCCTTAACTGATATAAACAGAGCTACAGCAACGTAGGCCATGAGTCCACACAGAAAACATGCTTTGTTGCACAACCTACTCCCTGCCCGATCTCAAGTTTATCATTTTAGATGATAACAGAACCAGGGTAACAACCTGTAGCTTGCGAGTGAAGTTTTTCATTCACCCGCCTTCTACCGTTAGTTATGACTCATAGCCTAGCTCTACATCGAGTTATCTGTACCAATATAGACTCCACATGGGTAGGGTACTTTCATGCGGTCTACATTTTCAATAACTCCTAACAACCAAATGCATAGTACATCAACTATACACAGTAATAAAATATAAAAATAGTTAAAACATGGTTAATGCACCGAGACTTGCCTTGAGTTTGCCGATGGTTAGCACAAACAAGAGATTGACCACCAACAACAGTTAGATCATCAGCAATAGCTCCAACAGGTTCGTTTTCAGCGTCGTTCCCTATATGTATGAATGATATGCATGCCAATTAAACAATCTATCTAATAATTTAAGTATGCGATAATATGTCATGCGATGATATGACCAAGATGAGTACGATAATGATTTCATGAAAAAAGATTTTATTAGACTAAGATACTGCTGGTGATTTCCTATAATACTTTTATTGGTTAAAATGAGGAAATCATTTGTAAATTCCTTTAATATGGTTCTTGAAGACATAAATCAATATTTTATTGGATCATTAAATTAAGGAAATGCTAAACTAATTTCTGGCCGAAGTTTAGAATTTATTGACAACTGGTTGATTTATAATGAATTAAATAGCATTTACAAGCAATAAATTATTTATAATTAATCTACAAGCATATAAATCCTAAATAATATCAGGGTAACACTAATTAAACAGTGGAATGCAAATACTCAACTTTCACATTTTATGCATGCATGAAAATATAGATATGCACATATGTATATTACACGTTATTTAATTAACATAAATAATTATAATGCCTAAAATTCACGTTTGGTAGTTCTAAAATATTCTTCATGTTACAAGGATTCCAACGATATTTATTTGCAATTTATTGAATTAGGATGAATTTTCTAGGAAGTTTCCAACATTTACTGAATTTCTGTGCAGTTTTTAATTGATTTTAGAAAATATTCAAATTCCCAGCCAAATGGGGCCACATGGCGGCCTCTGGGGCCTGGCCACACGGTTGGCTACTCAGCTGGCCATACGGGACCCCGTGGCGCAGAGGATCCCGGCGGAGACTAGGCCGGCCGAGCCGGCCATGGCGGGCTCACCGGCCGCGGCAGTGCACCTCGCCCGAGGCGGCTTCCCAGCGTCGGCTGTGACGGAACCAAGTTCCATCTTGCTCAACGTGGCATAGGGAGTACAGAGGTGGGGTCGATAGGCGGCGGCGCTCACCAGAACAGAGCTGTCGGCGGCGAGCGGCACATAACGAGCTTCGGCGGTGCAGTGACGGCGACTCGGTTGACGAGAACTCGAGATTCTTGGTCCTACAGCAGCACAGAGGACGTCGGCGTGGGTAAGGGCCGGAGCAATCGATCAGAACTCTGTTTGAGGGAACAGAGTAGGGCTTGCTTTAGAGAGGCGTCTTTTTTAGGTGGGGGGATAAAAACATTTGCAAACTTACGGGTTTCTGCTGACTGTAGGCAATGTAAGTTACTGTAGAATTTTTGGTCTGAATGTATGATTTGCTTTGGAGCAATTTTTGTTGGTATACTCCTGCACAATCTATGCACATGTTGACAAATTTGATGATGACGTGATCAATGGCGGGTTACTGGTGTCGGCTAGCCTGACACTTTAATACCAGTGCTTGTAGCTTGCGACCTGGGAATCATCGCCTCCGACCACCGTAACGCGGGGGCACTCTCCGACCACCCCCATGCCCTTAGCACTTCTGGCCCATCTTTTATGTTTTACGTCGCTTCGGCCCATCTTGACGTCACGTGGCCTATTGGTCACCCTGCGTTGTTATCCAAACAAACTCTAAGAGCATGTGCCTAATCCGTTGACTGTGAGGATGAACTATTCTTGCACGACATCACCATCTATTCGACATTTCAATTTCTTTTAGTTTTTTTATATTTCTTCTTTTTTATTTCTTATTTAACCTGGGCCAATATTTTTTTAGCACGCATATATTTAGATAATGTATTTTATATTTTGTCTACTCGTTCTTTCGCTTATGTCATGAACTTCTATTTTCTATTTTCTTTAAAATATACTCTCTTTGTTTGTTTTGGGTTGGGCATGGGAATTAAGAAAAGTAAAAAAATGAATGTTTTGAAAACGAGAGGAGAGAGATAGAGTAAAGATATATTGGGAAAGAGAAAAAGTGTTTCAGGAAGTGAGAATGACTTATAATTTGAAAAAACTTAGGAGTACTTATAATTTGAGATGAAGAGAGTTTTATTTTTTTAATTTATTTTTTAATATTCATCGATTCATTTTTAGGATGTGCTTATACCATGGTTTTTTTTTATTTCGTTTGTATTGTGGAAACTGTCGGCACTGGTTTGTCTGAAAATCAGGAAAATTAAAAAAACCGCTACAATAAACTGTAAAAACCAAACAAATGCAAAAATCAGGGTTTGAAACAAAAAACCGCTTGGCTTTTTTGTTTACCGCTCGGTTTTTTCGATTTATCTATCAGTTTTAAAGGTTTTGAATTTTTGAATTTGAAACCAAATTGGTGTGAGTGGTCTTCCACCAGTTTTTTCTAGTTTATCAACTGTTTTTGAATTTCTGATTTTTTTTTCTTGAAAACTTTAAATCGAAAACCGGTTGTTCCGTGAAAACAGAACTTTGGCTTATACGTACTGAAACAATTAACTCTTACTACTGACATAATTGATCTTTACTACTGGAACAATTAAATCTTAACACTGGAACAATTGATCATTACAAGTAAATATTCCAAAAATTCAAAAATTTAATTTTAATATCAAATAATTATATTTATATGGATCTTATTATTTTTGTATTAATTTTAAAAAATATGATGGTTTAAATTAGATTTGAAAAATGAGTTGCGTTTTATGAGAAAAAATTTAATTTTAAATCATCAAGAAAATCTGTTTAACGTACAAAAAGGTCACGACAGGCCACTTGGCCTAATTTCTACGTGAGTGAAAGAATAGGAAAAAAACAGATGATAGACAAATTAGCCAGTTGAGCCAGGCGGGAAATTCGGTCCACGGAGGATGGGCGGAATGCAACACAGTACACAGCCCAAGGCAAGGAGTGATAGAGCGAGCAGGAGCAACAAGAATCTAGCCCATTTGACTCAGCGTGGAGAATTTGGCCCAGGTGGGGAATTTGGCCTAGGTGGGGTGGTCGGAGCAAGGATGCGAACTGACATAGTTGGAAGGCAACAGGACCTGAACCGCTTGCGACCAGCACTACATGTAGCCCATAATAGTGTCATTAGAGCAGTGCTGGCCCATGGGCCCGATATATCAATGTTGGAATTTGCCACGATCTCCGTCGAACACGTGGAATTGGAGAAGAAAAAAAAAACTTGACAAGGGGAGGTATCCCCGTATCGTATTAAGAGATCGTATTAAGAGTATTAAGAGAGATGCCGCGCTCGAACCCGAGTGGCTGAGAGGCTATTGAAAGCGACCTGCCTCTGCTAGCCAGACCACCCGTGAGAGCTTGGCAATTGGAGAAGAATACAAAGGTGGATGATGAGAATTTTGTGTCGCTAAAACGTTGCAACATTTTCTGTTTATTTTTTAGACATTTATTAAAGGGATAACCATAGTGCTAAACATGATAGCCTAACTGCCCGGCTTGCACGGCACGAACATCATCACCTGCCCGAGTATGCCCAAGACCGTACTTGACAATTCGCTAACCGTGCTGACTAGACAAAACAGATGAACGGAAAAACAGGAAAGAATCAAATTTGGATGACTTAGGTGACGCGCTCTCGAGTATTCGATACTTTCTGCAGTGCCACTTGTGTACCAAAGCTTAACGATTACTTAAACCGAGAAGACGGGCTCCAGGAAGAGCGATTTAGCATGGTCCTTGAGGATGCTGCCGAAGGTGTAGGCGTCCCTCTTGCCACCGAGGTAGATGAACTCAATGGCCCTAGTAAGGTCCACCACGGAAACCAGCACCGCCGACAGCATCGTCTTCGTCGCGGCGGCGGGATCATCGAGCTCCTCGAAGCAGCCCTTGTTGACGGCCCTCCACGCGTGCTCCGCCATGACCTGAATTGCCGCAAACGCTTCCTCATCCGCAGTGACGGAGCGTGGATGCAAATGGAGGGAGGGGGGGGGGGGGGGGGGGGAGGGGGGCGAATGGAGCTACAGGAGCTTCTTCAACATCCAGCTCGAGCTGCATTGCCTGATGTTTAATCGGAGGTCGTGTAGGACCAGCAGGTAGAGGCGCTAGGTCCGCTTAATCTAGACGACCAGACAAGCTGGAGACGGCTGCTAGGGCCATCGCGGCTCCGTAATGTTGCCGTCTCACCTCGTACGCATGGCCGAGCTTGGGAAGCGGTGGTAGACCTCGTAATGTCGACCGCACGAGAGACGGCACGCCGCATCCGCACTGCACGTCGCAGCCACCCAGGATGGTCTCCATGGCGCTCCGCCCCTGCTCATCCGTGACGCCGAACTCCTCCTTGTAGCACACCTGCGAGTTGGCCGCGTCCTTCTTGTTCTTCCCCAGCGTGTAGTGTTGTCTCTCTCAATGGCACCTACAGCACACATTTAGTCCACCTCCGGTTGACCATGTAACTCAACTCTCCACCTCTAAAATATAAAGTATAAAGATAAAGTGCGCAATAAAAAAGCAAAGATAAACACATACGAATTGACTGAGTAAATTGTCTGTCTACTTACTTCTATTTTTATCAGAGAAAAGCCATCGAATTTTATACAAACGCTGAAAGTGCAGCAATAATTTTTTACAACTATCAACTACTCTATTGTACAGCACTGTACATCTTTTGACTTCGGCATCTACGGCCACAGTGCGCACGTCGCCTGTCATACGTCGCCGCCTGCGTTGCAACAGTGGAGTCCCGTTGGACGTCTCGTCGCTTTAGAAACTGCCGAAGGAGTAAAAACGGAACAACAGGGTTGTTGTGTCCAACAATCTCTCCCTAACAATACTGCTCCTCAGTCACCTTGATCACGCCGATACGAGACCGAGCCTCTAGGAATCGGACGTGCCCAAGTGACTTGATAAGAGTGCCCGCGAGTTGCCGACTAGTTTCGACGAACTCGAGGACGATCCGCCCTCCCTCGACGCAGTCACGGATGAAGTGATACCTCACATCAATATGGTTGCTGCGGTCGTGAAGGACGGGGTTTTTGCACAGGGCAATGGCGGCCTTATTGTCCACCATCAGGATCGGTGCTTGCAGCTGCTCTTCTGAGAGCTCGCATAGCAGTCGATAGAGCTACACACCCTGACATGCAGCTGTCGCCGCAGCGATGTACTCCGCCTCGCACGTCGAGAGAGCCACCACTCGCTGCTTCTGGACCTGTCAACTGATGGGTTTGTGCCTCAGGTAGAACACGACGGCGGTTATGCTCTTCCGGTCGTCGATGTCGCCGCTCATGTCACTATCGCTGAATCCGGTCAGCTTCAGTGAACCTTCAGCGGTCCTGCGGTACTGGACTCTATAGCCTTGCGTCCCTGCGACGTAGCGTAGGATCCTCTTGACAGCGGCGAGATGATCCTCCCTCAGATCTTGCATGAAACGGCTCACGAACCCCACGGAGAACGCAATGTCCGGCCGTGTGTTCACTAGGTAGCGCAGCCCATCGACGATGCTTCGGTACCAGAACGTATCAATGGTCGACGCTGTGCTCCTCTTCGACAGTTTCAGTCGATCCTCCATCGGCGTCTGTGCTGCCTTGCACTCCGAGAGGCCTGCCCTCTCTAGGTGCTTCGCCGCGTAGGCGGACTGGGAGAGCTTGATGACTCCTCCCTCCTGCATCACCTTGATCCTCAAGTATTAGGATAGCAACCCCAGGTCGTTCATCCTGAACAGAGACGTCATCTTCTGCTTGAACGTCTCGATGTTCTCCTTCTTGGCGCCGGTGATGATAAGATCATCGACATAGACTTCGATGATCAGCGTGCTCCCCCTGGAGCATCGTGTATAGAGCGCATGCTCATTTACACACCTGATGAAGCTAAGCTTATTTAAGCTTGCGTCTAGCTTGGTGTTCCACGCTCGCGGAGCCCGTCGGAGCCGGTACAGCGCCTTCCACAGCCGGAGCACCTTGTGCTCTTCACCCTTCTCAACGAAGCCTGGTGGTTGTTCTACGAACACCTCCTCGGCTAGCTCTCTGTTGAGGAATGCTGACTTCACGTCCATGTGATGGACCTGCCCGCCTTTCTCCGTCGCCAACGCCAACATGAGTCGGACCGACTTCATCCGCGCAACTGGCGCGAACACCTCGTCGAAGTCTACTCCTTCTCGCTGCACGTACCCCTTGGCAACCAGCCTCACCTTATGCTTCACCAGCTTCCCATTGGCATCACGCTTCACTTTGAAGACCCACTTGATCCCGATCGGTCGACAACGGGTCGACCGATCCACTAGCTCCCAAGTGCGGTTCTCTTCAATTGAACGCATCTTCTCTCCCATGGCCTTTTGTCAGCATGGGTCGCGTTCGATATCTGCGAACGTGCTTGGTTCCTCGGCAATCACCGTCAGCAGTTGCTGCGCGCTGCGTTCCACCTGAGTCCCTGACCTCAGGTGTTGAGGGTCGATGATCAAATCATTGATCGACCGATACCTCAGCGGCCCTTCGTCCTGCGCCGCATCAAGGTCAGGAGAGCGATCGGGAAGTGGCGACACGAACCTTGGTTTCACTGTCGATTTCCCTGACCAGGAAGACCCTGAGCTTCTTGTACTCGTGGCGTCTAAGTCGCTCTGCCGACCCTCCACACTGACCCCGGCCCTTGGGCTTCGAGTCAAGCTGGAGTCCTCCCGACCTTGTATCGTGCTGATTGCCCGACCTTTGGCCGCGTCGACTGCCGTCGCGCCGACTGCCCGACCTCTGGCCGCGCCGACCCGCGGACCTGGAGCCGCTCTGCCCAGCCGAATTTGAGTCCTCCTGACTTGCTAGTCCCAGCATCGCGCCGACCTCTAGTCCCAGCATCGCGCCGACCCTTAGTCGCAGCTGAGTCGCGCCGACCGTCAGAGTCAGAGTCCTCCCGACTCGATGACCTCGACCCTTGGTCGCACCGACCTTTAATCGCAGCTGAGTCGCGCCGACCGTCGGAGTCAGAGTCCTCTCGACTCAATGACCTCGACCTTTGGTCGCGCCGACCCGCCGGTCGCTTCCTGCGCCGACTCCTGGAGTTCGGGCCTTGCCCCGTTAACTTTGAGTCGCGCGGTGCGGCTGATCTAGAATCGCGCCGACCCCGACCGTCCGAGCCCTCTGGCTCTGCCGACCCCGGTTCGCGCCGATGTCTGGTATCGCCGTGCTCAACTCCCCCTGAAGCTGAGCCCATCTCCTCTATCTCCGAGGAGTGCTCAAAGGAGAAGGAGCTCCATGAGCCTGCCTCTCCTTCATCGGCACTGGTCCTCGACCAGTTCCAGTTTGCCGCCTCGTTGAAGACGACATCCCGAGAGATATGCACCCTCTTCCCGTCAGGGTCATGTAGGCGATACGCCTTACTCTCGGCTTCGTAGCCAAGGAACACCATCTTGGTGCTCCTATCCTCTAGCTTACCGAGGTGTGGCTTTACCGTCTTCACGTGCGCCACGCAGCCGAATGTCCTGAGGAAGGACACGTCTGGCTTCCTCCCGTGCCAAGCTTCGAAGGGGGTCTTCTCGGCTACGGCTTTGGTCAGCGAGCAGTTGAGGATGAACACCGCCGTGCTCACCGCCTCACCCCAGAACGCCGCCGGCATATCCTTGGCCTTCAACATGCTCTTGGCCATACCGACGATGGTCTGGTTCCGCCTCTCCAAGACACCATTCTGCTGCGGCGAGTATAGTGCCGTGAGGTGCCGCTCCACGCCCTTCTCGGTGCAGTACCGACCAAACTCCACCGAGGTGAACTCTCCACCCCGGTCGGTCCTCAGCACGTGCAGTTTTCGACCCGTGTCGGTCTCAACCTGCGTTTGGAACTCTATGATGGCTCTAGAAGCCTCGTCTTTGGTGGTGAACAGTTGTAACCACATGTACCGACTGCAGTCATCCACCAGTAGAAGGAAGTAGCGCCGACCCTCATGCGTCAGCGGGGTGATTGGCCACACATGTCGCCGTGCACGAGGTCCAGAAGACCCTCCGCACAGTACGTCGTCTTGCATGGAAACGATTGTCTCCGCTGCTTTCCAGTGAGGCAACTGTCGCACAGCTCCCCGACATGCTCGATCATGGGAAGCCCTCGCACCATATCGTGCCGACCTAGCCTTGCCAGCGCATCAAAACTGATGTAGCCAAACTGCCCATGCCACAGCCACGCATCGTCGCCAAGCCTCACTGTCAGGCACACCGGCTGTGTCACCTGGAGCTTGGTGGTGTAGAGATGGTTCCTTCCGTGGTTCACCGTCAGCAGCAATTGCCGCTCTCGGTCTCTGACGCGGAGGATCCCATTTTCGAGCAATACCTGGCACCCTCGCTCGTTCAGCTGCGCGAGGCTCACAATGTTGGTCTTTAGACGTGGGATGAAGTAGACTCCGATCAACGCGCGGTGCTCGCCATTCCGACCCCTGAACACCACCGTGCCTTGTCCCTCAATCTTCACCACCGACCCGTCCCCGAACTTGATCGACCCCGAGATGGCGGAGTCAAGCTTTGTGAAGACCGCCTTGTTGCCTGTCATGTGGCTGCTGGCCCCTGAATCGAGGTACCAGACGTCCTCAACGGCGTCTTCCTTCCTTCCCAAGTGAACATGAGCCCGGACCTCATCCAGCTCAAGTTCCCGATGCTCTCCGTCCTTTAGGACGTCCCGAGAGCACAAAGTTGCGACAACAGCAAAGGCAAATCTTGCTCGCCATCTTCCGCTAGATGGGCCTTGACTCCTGAGGTCACGGCGCTTGGGCGCACGGCAATCACGTGCTCAGTGCCTCTTCTTGCCACAGTTGTGGCACTCGTCGTCGGCGCATGGGGAAGGTCTGCCACTCCTTGGCTTGCCTCTACCGTGCCCGCTCCGATCGGAGGTGGACGGGCTGCCCGCCTGCTCTCTACAGCGCGCCCTCGATTCTTCCTTTGTCAGCAGCAGCCTACTGCTGGTACTTGCCGTTGTTGCTGCCGCGGCGCGGTCTTCGACCGCCCTTCAACCTCTCGGTCACGTCCTCCAGCGTAAGTTCTGAGAGGTCGAGCAGAGTCTCAATCGAGAGAGCAATCTGCTCGTACTTCGCCGGCACAACCCGCAGGTACTTCTCGATAACCCACTGCTCAGCGATCTTCTCACCGAGTGCCGCTAGCTCCGCCACCAGCGAGGTGAGTCGCAGTGCGAAATCCTCCACGGACTCGCCATCACAGAACGTGATGTTCTCGTACTCCTTTCGGAGCAGCTGTGCCTTCGCCGTCTTCGCTCGGTCCGAGCATACGCGCATCGATGCGAGCTTCTCTTACGCCTCTGCCGCTGTCTTCGCTCTCCCCAAAATGGAGATGAGATCTGGCGTCACCGCGTGAAGAATCGCCGCCAGAGCTAGCTTGTCCTCCGTGTCGTCGTCGGTCCCGGACTCAACGGCGACCCACAAGCCACGCGCCTAGAGCATCACCTTCATCAACACTGCCCAGTCTGAGTAGTTCGTGTGTGTAAGCGTAGGGTAGGTGGTGGCGCCGTCGAACTTCCTTACAGTCTTGTGGACGACGACAGTGCGTGACCCGGAGCGGTCCCTTCTGGCGCGGGCGCTCAGGAGAGCGCTCAGGCGTTCACACTGGTGAACCCACTGGAGAAGTCTCCGGTGGGCCTGCCATCGCTGCTGGTGCTCAACGAAAGCTCTGATACCACTTGTTAGTCTCTCAATGATCTTGCACTTACAGCACACACCTGGCCGACCCCTAGAACTCACTTCTGACCTCTGAAGCGTGAAGATGAACAGTGCGCAACGAGGAAGCAGAGACAAACACACGCGAACTGGCCGACTGAATTGCCTGTTTACTTGCTTCTATTTCTACCAGAGGAAAGCCTCCGGATTTTATACACACGCTACAAGTGCAGCAATAATTTTCTACAACTACCAACTACTCTACTGTACAACACTGTACACCTTTTGACTTCGACGTCCACGGTCACACTGCGCACGTCGCCTGTCATACTTCGCCTCCTGCGTTGCTACTGTAGAGTCCCGTCGGGTGTCTCGTCGCCTTGAGAACTGTCGAAGGAGTAAAAACGAAGCAGCAGGGTTATTGTGTCTAACATGTAGGCCGCCATGTCGTTGACGAATCGATCCACCAGCGCACTGCCGGCCACAAAGTTTGGCATATTGTCGCTGATCCAAGCGAACTCCTCTCTAGTCGGTGCGTGGTCGCATAAACCCATCATCAATGCGGGGATCAGCATCGGCGTGCCGCTCGAGATGATCGAGATGCGGACTTTCTCATGGAAGCTTGGCACATACTAGCTCCGTTTCAAAATATAAGCATTTTTAGTTTAAATAAAGTCAAACTATTTTAATTTTTACTTAATAATATCTTGAAGATTATATAATTTTTAATATAAAAATATAATTTTTATGAAAGCTTATTTAATGATGAATTCAAAAAATATAATTTTTATATGTTAAAATATTATTAATTATATATTATTAGTAGTCAAAATGGTAAAAATTTGACTTTGATTAAATCTAAAAATGCTTATATTTTAAAACGGAAGAAGTAGTTTTGGTTCGCCCAGGTCGCTTCCTGAAAGTAATGTTCGGACAGGAGCTTGTACTGCGTGCATTCGTGGACTCATCAGTTGTTATTGTTAACACGACAAAATCTATCCAGATTAACTAAATCCAAGGAACTGAAAGAAATTTTAGGAAATGGAGTACTGCTCACGTACCGCTTTTATGACGTACGGCACGCGATACTTCTCGTTCTGTTCCAATAGGTCCTCGCAGTCTTGGAACCCTGTCAAAGTTCTTAGGTACAGCCTCTGCAGGTATTCTGGCACCACTGAAACAGCGCTCTCGTCCCACCTGCATACGGTTATATAACAGAATAACATTACATGTGTATACCATAACGAAAAGAGACAATTAGTCACAGAGTATATGGATCAATGCCTTTGTATTGCTTCGTTGAATTTTCGGCTCTCCTCGAAGGTGTCGTGCGCATCATAGGTGTCATCCATTAGGGAAGCGTACGCAAATATCTTTGCGAACATCATTCGGGAGCGAGAGGTTTCCTCCTCGGGGACTATTTCAACAGTCCAGTAGAAGGTCTCCACGATGCGGTCTCGTGCGTAGGGCAGCTTCACGTCATTGTAGAGCTCCCTCCACCACCTTTAATATATATATATATATTGTAAAAATGAAGAAAATTTAACCATGATATATCAATCCGACTTACAAGGTGAGTTCTCTGAGCTCCTCGAGGTGGAGGCACCTAACGAGTTCAAAGTCCAGCTTTGCGAGCTCGAGTAACATGGCGTCGTGCGCCTCCTCCTGCTCGTAGTCGGCGATGTAGTCCATGTTCTCTATCCGCCGTACGATCCGAGGGATTGGGATGTCCAGGGCGCGGGAGACCTGCTGGGCCAGTGGTGACTTCAGCTCATCCTTCATCGCCTCGAGGTGGCACTTAGCGAAGGCGATGGCGTCGTCAAGCTTCTCCTCGCCAGGGATCGCCATGTGAGCCGCGTTGTAGAGGCTTAGAAGCCCCTTGGGGTTGTTGTAAAGGCTCATGTTAAAATCTCCGTTGCCATCTCTGAACTTGTCAAACACGTCTGGAGATACCCAGATGCCATGTTGCCGAAGCAGACGAAACCGGAGGGCAACCACATGGAGGTCGTCGGACTCAACCTCCTCACTGCGGACAATGCTCATCGCTCCCGCGATTTCGTCACGGAAGCGGTGACCAAGGCCGAGGTGCTCGATCGTGTCGATCGATCAGCTCCGCCAAGTCAGCTGCACCCTTGGCCTTGCCGGCCTCGAGCATCCGGCGAACTTCCCCGTGGAGTTGACGAGCCATTTCTCTCATCCGCTCTTGTGACTCCTGCATTTCGCACAAGTGAAAATGTTTATGGTTAAAGAAATGCACAGAACAGGCAACATAATAGAATGAGATTACATGCATGTGAATCAGATGACAGCATGCATGCCTTTGTGATAGGATTGGTGTAGTTGGCAAAGAACTCTCCCCACACGGTGCGTTCGAAGGGGATGACACCATCCTCGGCCGGAGACATTGTCGCCATGTCTGTGTTAATGATGAAAATTGGCAGCGATAGTTGATTTGGTTTGAATTAATAGTTAAATAATTAAATAGCCGAATTAGTTATTTATATAATATTTTTTTTCTGCTTATCTGCATCATACAGGTGGTGGCCGGAGATTACAGTCTGTGATACTGTGTTCGTTGCTTGAGCCAGATTTTGTTTTTTGAAGATACCTCTGCTAATCAACGTGAGAATTAGTAGATGTGAAAGTCAACGTGGTGCATGGCACAGAGAAGGTTCCGAAGCTTGTTAGAGTTTGCTAGCTGGATATGTACAGAGGCTGGTTAGTTTAGGGATTTGTTTTAGTTAGTTAAGATATGGATAGGATTTGTTAAGAATTAGTTTCATTTAAATAGGACCCTAGCTACGTGAGGAGGAACCAGAGCTTTTACTCCATCTATTATTTCAATCTATTTTTGTTTGCTTCATTTGTTTCCTTTTCTTTGCTGGTTTGTTGAGTAAATCGGTTGTTCTGCTGTTCGTAATACGGCGAATTCATCTCATTGTTGCCCGGCGACGATCGCTTGGTAATAAAATTAGAATTCATCTCATTGTTGCCCGACGACGATCGCTTGGTAATAAAATTAGAATTCATCTCATTGTTGCCCGACGACGATCGCTTGGTAACAAAATTGACGACTCTGCTGGGGAAGAAGCGTATCATACACACGGCAGCAAGTCGCGATCAATCGGCACCTTCTTTGCCGATTGAATCCGAATTCGAAGTGGCTCCAGCAAGAGGGAAGATGGCCGGAGGCGGTGATGCTTCGAAGGATGATCCTAGGAACGTGATTGACGTCACGTTTGAAGAACTCATAGAGGAAGATTCAAGCCGAACTGGAGCGTGAGATGGAAGAGGAGAAAGCGGCGAGGCTCCAGGAGAAGATGGCGTGTTTCCAGAAGACAAGAAACGGGTGATCAAGAAGGTGGACACGGCGAGAACATCTAACAAGAAGGTAAATCCATCATTCAATCTCGAAGAACTTGTTGAGACGGTAGATATATCTGTCTCTAGCAAGTACGGGGCTGATCTTACACAGTTTACACATGTGATTTCTGAAGAGATGCAGCGCTCATTTGCTACATTTAGACAGGACCTTGATAATAATCTGCCTAAGCAAATCAGGGCGGTAGTACAGCAGGTTCAGGGTGAGGCGCAAGGAAAGCAAGTAGCAAACCTGGGTACGGTGCAGCTGCGAGTCAGGGTATGCTAAACACGTTTGTTAATGGGGCTCATGGGGATCAGAGAGCACGTTTTAATCTGCAACAGCCCTTTTATCAAACCATGGTGTTTGGCCCATCTATACCACCTACAGGAAAGGGTGCGATATATGGACCAGTGCCGAATACATATTTTCCTGAAACATATCATTTGGGAACGGATAGAACGGCGAGTGGTGAGACATCTGACAATGTTAGGGAACAAGTGGCTAGAATGCTTAGAGAGTTTGGTTTTACAGCAAAGGGCCGTGCTAGATTATACCAAAAGCCCTATCCAGAATATTTTGACACGGTGCCATATCTAGAGGTTTTCGAATGCCTGATTTTATTAAGTTTACTGGAGACGATTATAAAACTACCTATGAGCATATAGGCCAGTTTTTGGCACAGATCACTACCGGCTCTTTGCCGAGTGCCAGGAGGTTTGCCGAGTGCAATTTCACGGGCACTCGGCAAACTAGACATTTGCCGAGTGTCACAACAACAACGCACGGCGTACATAAAACACTCGGCAAAGCCTTTCTTTGCCGAGTGTTGTAAGTCTAGCACTCAGCAAACCTTTTGTTTGCCGAGTGTCAGGTTCCCTGCACTCGGCAAACCTGACGTCCGTTTGCGACCGTTACGGTTTGCCGAGTGCTTGCCGTTGACACTCGGCAAAAAGCGTTACAGTTTGCCAAGTGTCTTCTTTGACACTCGGCAAAAGGAATGTTTGCAGAGTGTATTCCCCGAACACTCGGCAAACGGATATTTTGCCGAATGTTTTTTGTGGACACTCTGACAAAGCATTTGATTTTTTTTCCTTACCTATCCACTTAACTTCTTTTGCTGCTCACATACTGTATGCTACTCTATGTTAAAATTTGGTACATTTTTCGGTCTTTTTGCTATATTTAGTTAATTTATTTTATTTAATAGAATTTTTGGAGATAAGTCAAATTTGAACAGCAAGTGATTCGAATAATACAATAAAATGAATAAAAAAATTATATTCATGTTATTGAGTCTAATGTGAGGCCTTATCCGGGAAGTAACTGCAAATTTCGAACATGTTTGTCCATGAAACATGACCATAAAGTGTGGCTGAATTGTTTTAAAATTCTATAAAAAACAAAGTCTGAAAATCATAAGATTTGTCAAGATCTCATGATATCATATGTGAAACATGTGATAAAAAATTGAGCGCGTTTCACACAAGTTGTCACGTACGCTGCTTAGAAATCGAAGCATCTTTAAACAAGAATCTTACTATTGCGAATGATTCCTTGAGATTTAGAGTCAAAGTGATGGTCGAGTTGAGGTTTCACTTCAAAACTTTTTGTATAGGAAATAACCAACATAGATTGTCTCATGTGAAATTTTGGTGAATTTTCGGATCCGTTTGATAATTTTAATCAATTTACTATAATTATAGAACTTTAATTCGTATAAATTGGTTTTGAGTTATAACTGCATGAAATAATGTTCTAATATTTGTGCAAGCATCGAATATGCATTGTTGAGTGAATTTGACAAGGTATTTTCAAAGCACATTCGAATAAACTTAGTAAAACACGCTATGAAAAAGAATAAAAGAATAAAATAAAAATACGGATTGCCGAGTGTCAGTGGACACTCGGCAAACACAAAGTTTGCCGAGTGCCGTTGGATGGACACTCAGCAAACCAGTGGTTTTCAAAAAGAATACTCTATGTTTGCCGAGTGCCAGGATCCAGACACTCGGCAAACTAGATTCGGCACTCGGCAAACATAGAGTATAAGAGGACTTCCCGGCTGTCGCTCTGCCTCACACACACACACACCCCGTGCTCGCCCTTCGCACCGACCGCCGCGCCCGGCCGCGCCCGCCCGCCCCACGGAC
>BCLF01000057.1:190082-237288 GCA_001602275.1 Zoysia japonica | reverse complement strand
CGCACCTCGACCTGCCCCGGCCGCCGCCGCTGTGCCTCGGCCGCCTCAGGTGAATTTTCTTTCATGTTATGGTTGTTGAACACGTAGTTGGCGCGAGCGAAGTTGTGGTGGTGGTACTAGTCATCATGGCGCGAGCGAGATGATGACGGTAGTCGGTATGTCGGGAGCGAGGTGGTGGTGGTGGTAGTTGCTATGTCGCGAGCGAGGTGGTGGTGGTAGTAGTCGCCATGACGAGCGTGGTGATGGTGGTGGTGGAAGACGCTATGGTCGCTATGGCGCGAGCGAGGTGGTGGTGGTGGTGGAAAGGGAGGAGCAGTTGTGAAAGACAGTGTATTAGATGCTCAACATTGACGCTATTATTTTTCTTTTTTTTTTTGCAGGAGAGACTTAATTGCATCGTCCTCGGCTTGTCACTTTGCAGGACAGCAAGGTGAGACATAAAAGACATTTTTTTTCGTATCATGTTCATAGATCACGTAACCTTGTTAGACGTCTCCCGTTCGAAACAGATACGGTTGGAAATATGCAGATCTTTGCATATCTATAACCGTATCTGTTTCGAAGTGTCCATGTTTTTTGACAGTTCGAGGATGCGTAGATGGGTTTAGTTTCCATGGTCTACTCCTATTCGAGACAGAGTTTCGGCATCACCTCCCTGTTGTGACCGGATATACAATCTCCCTTACAGGACGTGTATCTCCACACGGTAAATTACCGGTCCCAAACACATATGACGGAGAGTTTTTTTTAAGAAAATGGGCTAGAAGGTACTTTTGAGATAGACCTAACCGAAGCGATCGGAATGGAAGTAGACAATGAAAGGGCTATCGACGAGGACGCTGGAGATGAGGTTCATAATGTGAAGGACTTAGAATTACTTAAGCGATTACATTTAGGCAATGACAGTGATGACACCATTCCTCCTTCGAAGCACGGGCACGATTATATTGACATTGGTGATAGTGATGATGAGACTTACGATCCAGCTAATCCCGATCATGATGATTATTTTTAATACATGTATGATCCGTACTAATAATTAATTTTTTCTTTTTTAATAGTAGTTTATTTTCTAATTTTCTTTTTTGCATCTCATTCTAAATACATTTTGTTTATCTGTGCTGATTGGTTTACTTTTTTTTTATTGTAGGTGATTGGGCAAAGATGGTGGGCGGTTTCAGGAAGGTAAAATCATTGTACAAAAGAGGTTCTGATGCAGCTGAGGGGTCCAACATGGGTCAAGGAAAGGGTGGAGGCGGAGGTTGAGGGAGAGGCAAGGCACCTGTAGCTCCACCGTCGCCTGTACCTCCGTCGTCGCCCGAGGAGGAGGAGCAGGAGCAGGATGACGAGCAGTAGGAGGCGACAGTGGGTTCAGCTTCCTCTGGAACGTTGGGTGTCTGGTTGCGAGGTCCCTCTACCCTCCCGACCCGACTGATACCTCATGAGAGACGCCCGCTGATTCGACCCACTGGTGCTAGGTAAGTTACTTAATAGGTTGTCATTTATTTTCCATTTGATATGTTGAAAATCACAATAGAAACTAATGATTTATCTTAATCACTTGGGCAGAGGTTGGATGCTTATGGCCGTAGGTGATCATAAACGCCATGTCAATGGTATCCTTGGCCTTTTGTGCAGGCTACACTTTTCGGGCCTGGTTGCGTATGGCGGAGGGCATGAGCCGGCTTACACATGGGACCATTACATCGCCTTTCCCGATGTACCAGATCGGGATGGCAGGGTCTTTCGCAACAAGGCGGGGCGGGTGACGGCTGAGCTGCGGGTAAGTATTCCTCGCACTACATTTAGTTTTTATTTGACATTGCTAAATAATGACTAGATACATCGCGTCTATATGCAGGATTTCTTCAGATGCCAGGACGGATACGAGGCTAAGGCAGCTGCTGTGGCTCACAAGGCCTGTGTCAAGCTCGTCAAGGACATGCCTTACGAGGCTCGCATCCAGGCCATTGTAACATACCATGCTACGTACCTTGACACGAAGATCACCAAAACTCAAGCAAGAACCTTGACGATGACCCGGGAAGAATACCTGCAGGTAAATATAAAACATTAATACCTCTTTCTTCTGAGATTTAGTACACTTAATTTGATCTTCTTATATGTCATATACTTAACAACGTGTAGGTGCCTCCGTGGTGGTGCGCCTAGCATATCCAGTGTTGGGAAGAGATGATGAATAAGTGGTGCGCCGCCGAGTGGGAGGAGACGCACAACGCTTGCCGAGAGCGTCGTTTGATGATGCCAGGTGCACCACACCATTAAGGCAACTTAAGCCTCGACGAATACGCGGCTAGATGGGTACGCGAATTCATTTCTTTATTATAACGCTCAATTCTGCATAATTTCTACTCATATTGCTATTTTTTCGCAGTTCTCGTCACATGGTGGCCAGTCTTGCTCCCAGTTCAAGGCATGGGCTTTGGCCCACAAGGGCAAGGCGATGTCCGACGTCGACTACAACCCAGAGGACCCGCCCTCGGCGTACAGCAATGCGACCGTCCACACTCGCCTCAGTGAGTACGCTGAGATGGCAAGAGAGGTCCATGGACAAGAGTACGATCCGAGCACCCAGGACCTTGATGGAGAAGTCGTCATGAGGGTAGGAGGAGGCAAGAAGCACGGGCGGTACTGGATTGGCGACAGCACACTCGACACGGCCACCACTCCCACTCTCTCTCAGATTCGAGCAAGGAGCACGAGTTCAAGCCCGGCCATACGCCCACGACCAGCCACTGCACAGTCTCGAATGGAGGCACTCCGGGTTACTTATGTTTTATTCGTCGTTCTTTGATTTTTACATACCTTTGCTTTATATTGTAATATTGAGGTGAAATATTGTAGGCTGAGCTGGCAGAAGAGAGGAGGCTAAGGGAGGAGATGGCGGCGAGGATGGAGGCCGATCGACAGAGCAAGAGGCCGAGCGGCAGAGGATGGAGCATATGTTTCAGTGGATGCAAAGTTTTAGCGAGAGGATGGGTCAACCTCTGCCACCGGAGCTAATTCCTCCTCTACCTCCTCCTGCAACTACTCCTGTGAGTATGAATGTTTTAAGTTGTTTGTTTCTACTCTAAATCTTGTCTAACATATGCAATCTTTTCTCCTTTGTATAGAATTAATTGGCGGCATCGAATCATGCGTCTCATACGCCGCAGTGGCCTCGTAGTTGATCTGTGTGTGAAGCTATTGGACTATGTGTGAAGCAAACTAATATGATAGATGTTTATTGTATTTTGTGTGAGACTTGTTTATATAAACTGCCTGTGATGTGATTTATATGTTTTTTGGCTATATAAATTGCCTGTGATGTGAATGTTTGCGGTTTATATAAACTGACTGTGATGTGATATATGTGTGATTTTCGCTGATTTTAACATTTTGAAAACATATTTTGCCGAGTGCCCCAGATTTTGCCGAGTATCGCGAGGTTGGCACTTGGCAAACAAAAAGAGTTTGCCGAGTGTCGCATGCAGGCACTCGGCAAAGTCTTTGTCACTGTTTTTTGTCCGTTCGGTCTATTTTTTTGCCGAGGGTCGACAAAAAGCACTCGACAAACGGCTCTTTGCCGTCAAAAAAAGGCCGAGTGGCCTATGCCGTGGGTGGCACTCGGCAAACATTTTGCCGAGTGTTTTTGGCCTTTTGCCGAGTGCCCTCGGCACTCGGCAAACAGGGGCATTCCGGTTGTGGATGTAACGACCGGGTTTTCACTTACCTTTCGATAAGTCCCGATCTCATGTGACATTGCCAATCCCAGGAGTTTGACAATCACGATATCACAAGCGACCAATCAAAAACCATAACAGAAATATTAAACAAGAAACAATTTAGAAAATAGTAGATCAGAGTGAAATTATTAGAATAAAATCCTCTAAAGGGGTCCATCGGCACGCAGGCCGGAAATATCTCAGAGCAGATATATCACTATTGTGAATCCAACAAAAACAACAGCGGAAGCATCAACACGGCAGCGGTAGCGAACCTCCTCCACACAGGCTAGCTTGAGCGCAGGAGCGGACGTCACGGACCGTCAGAGACGTAGTCGAAGTCGAAGCTGAGCGTATCCTCTGAAATCAACAAATTAGAAAGCCGTGAGTACGAATACTCAGTAAACCGCGTACTACCTAACAACAATGTATGCATGCAAATGGTTTCAAGGGTAAAGGCATGGCTCAAGTGCTAAATGCAAGTTTAAAACATTTATTTTATTTAAAGATGCAAGAAAGCTTTATTTTCAAACTTGTCAAATTTTATTATTTTGCCCCGCAGAGATCTCCGTTATCTCGGACGGGGGTTCATTTTAATGCCGATGTAATCTCCACACTCGGCCACAGCTCAAAGGCCAGAGTAAAAAACATTTGGAAAAGGAGAGGGGGAAGAAAAACAAAGCTACTCAACGAGGAGCACAACTCAGGGGGGTGTCCTTCCAAAAGGACGAGGCAATGCGCATCGACTAAAACTCTGCAGAGGTTATGCACCTAGACCCACGAGAAGCGTCATCGGGAACTACCGTCGTAGTCCCGACAAACACACAAGACCCGTCCACAAGCTTTAACTGGCGTTCATCCGTCCTCCAGGATAGGGATCTTAAAAGCCTACGCAATCGGGTCCTGGAGTTGTGAAGAGCCTACCACTGATCAGATGGGGTATCTCGATTTCATGTGGGGAGTCAGAGCTCTACACCACACTAACACTACACCGCCAACCCACGGGTAAACAACCAGTCTCAGGAAGCTTCAAGATCAAGCCAACTGCCCATACAGGGTAACGTGGTATGCATGGTTGTCAACTGAGCGTACAAGGCTCGAAGGACTCGGTCCTTAATTGCCGAGGCAGGCACCAACTCTAACCTCAACGCCAACAACAAGTCTCACGGAAAGATCCCAGCCCGAATCTTCCCGTTGTACCCGCAACAGATACGCCCACAGAGACTTCCAAAAGTCCCCCAGCTCCTCATACTCCAACCTGCCCCCGCTAAATAGTTATGTATAGTTATTTGCAATACTCACACATTTGAAGCACAGTTCAAAAGTATTTAACACAAATTCTATTTTATAGTGATAGGTGTGAGATGAAAATAAATGCGACTAAGCATGGCTAAGCATAAAAGTAAAATAAATGTACTAAAACAATCCTAGAGTTGATATTTGTGGAACAGTAAACAGGCACGGCTTAGGAATGTTGCTAGCACATTTTAAAATAGTTGGCATGCAAATTAAAGTTGCAAACAAAACATGCAGTTTAAAATACTGGGTACAAAGTGATCGAGGAACGCGGCTTGCCTGCCAAATCGAGATTGAAGTCGGGATCCGGATCGTCGAACTGAGCTGGCTCGCAGAACTCCTCCTCAGGAACAACATCTAATCATAACACGAACAAGAGAGATTAGACACTAATTACGCGACAAAGAATAGAACCGGAAATTGAATCTAAATCGAAATTACTAGACTAAACGTGCGCAAAACGTTTCTCGGAGCAACTCTACACGACAAACGCGACGAGACAATTTAACGGAACAATTTCGGGATTAATCGGAGATCAAACGGGGTTCCTGAAAATTGTAGACAATTGAGATCACAAGGATTTAAATTAATTGCAGAATAATTAATCGCAGATAAATTAGCAATTAATCTAACAATTAATCGGAAAGAAAAAGGAATTGAGAGAGAGGAGAAACTGTTCTCACCGAGATCTGAAAATCGGAGCCGAAACCTCGGAGATCGGAACTCCAAACTCGTACTGGAGAATCGAAGACGAACGATGGAGACGTGCAGAGGTGTGACCGGAGGACGCGCGCAACAGAAATCCAACGCGGCAAAGCTCTGCTTGAACCGGAGGTCAAAGGAGTGCAGTGCTCTGACGAATTTGCAGGAACCGAAGACCGAGCAGACGGCAGAGTCAATCACACGGGGACTGAAATTGAGGAATCCGGAGACGGCGTCACGCGGAAGACTCGGTGATTCGGTGCGGAGATCGAAGCGAGATGACGCGGCTCGGCACGGTGCTGGAAATCGACGGAGGCAGTGGAGACGGCGTGCGGAGGACAGCTCACGCGGCGGGGTGGCGACCGACGACTCGACGCGAGGAACGAGGCGAACGGGCGACACGGTCAGGCGACAGCGACGGCTCTGGCTGACGCGGTGACGACGTCGGACTAGAGGGAAGCGATGACGTTGGGCGGTTCGGCGACGCAGGAGACTGCAGCGGCGACGGGATCGAGGACGGCTCGCGCGGCAGGGAAAACGGAGAGCGGCGGCGCTAGGGAGGTGCGGTTGCCAGAAAATTGGGCTTGCGGAAAGAAAAATGAGGTGGAGATAGAGATAGGGTTAGGGTTAGAGGGTATTTATAGGAGGGTGAAAAAATGAAGGGTTAGAAATTAATCTGGGATTTAATTAGAAATTGCGAAATAATTAAAAAGGCTGAAGAGATTAATTAGGAGAAAATATTTAGAGATCCGAAAATTAATTTGAGAAATTCCGGAAAATAATTTTAGTCAAACGTAAAAATTACGCGGACTAAATTATTCCGGCACTGGATCAATTTAGATAAAATGATTGCGGATTGGACGGAAAGAAATTCGGAACGAATGATTTTCAACCGAACGAAATATTAGAACAGACATTTTAATCGGAATAGAATTCGGGGAACACGCCACTTTATTAATTCGAAAATTCGAGATGTTACAGACTCCCCCCCTTACAGGATCTCGTCCTCGAGATCAAAGAGCGGACTCAAACTGATAGGGAAACTCCCTCCTCAGATCATCTTCCTTCTCCCAGGTAGCCTCTCGCTCAGTGTGTTTGCTCCACTGAACCTTGAGAAACTTGATCTTGGACTTCCGCGTTTCCTTGAACGCCTCATCAAGAATCTTCACCGAGTACTCCAGGTACTCGAGCGTGTCCTGAATATCCAAAGCATCAGGGACAACTCGCTCCTCCAGCACTCGAAGACACTTCTTCAAGTGAGAGACGTGGAACACCGGATGCACACCCGCAAGCTCAGATGGCAAGTCCAACCTGTAAGCAAGATCACCGATTTTTCTGAGAATCTGTAAAGGACCAACAAACCTTGGAGCCAACTTCCCTCGAACATGGAAGCGATGCGTGCCACGAAGAGGTGACACCTTGAGATATACCCAATCATCAACCTCAAAAGAAAGGGGCCTCCTCCTCTTATCCGCATAGCTCTTCTGACGGCTCTGAGCAACCCGGAGATGCTCTCTAACCTTCTCAACCTTCTCCTCAGCAGCTCGAATGGAATCAGGACCAAAGAAAGACCTCTCACCAACCTCTGACCATATGAGCGGGGTACGACATCTCCTACCATACAACGCCTCAAAAGGTGACATACCCGAACTGGCCTGAAAACTGTTGTTGTAAGAGAACTTCGCAAAAGAAAGACTGTCCTCCCAGCTCTGGCCATAGGTGATCACGCAAGCTCTCAACATATCCTCCAGAATCTGGTTCACACGCTCTGTCTGACCATCTGTTTGAGGGTGATACGCTGAACCATACACCAGGTGTGTACCCATAGCTTCATGCAAGCTCCTCCAGAATCTCGCGGTAAACTGAGGCCCGCGATCAGACAGAATGCTCCTCGGTACACCATGCAATCTCACAATGTGATCGATGTACAGCTTGGCCAACTGATCAACTGAGTACCTCTCATTCACAGGAATGAAATGAGCGGTCTTAGTCAATCGGTCCACCACCACCAAGATAGCATTATGATGGCGAGACGTCAACGGCAAACCTGTGATGAAGTCCATACTGATGTCGTCCCATTTCCAAGAAGGGATCGGCAGCGGCTTCAGCAATCCAGCTGGCCTCCGGTGCTCAGCCTTAACTCGCCGACAAACATCACACAAGGCAACATACTCAGCAATGTCTGGCTTCATGCCAATCCACCAGAAACGAGTCCTCAGATCCTCGAACATCTTGGTGCAACCTGAGTGGATAGAAAACCTCGAATCATGAGCCTCTCTGAGAATAGCATCCCGCAACTCTGGCACTCTGGGAACACAGATACGGTCCTCAAACTACAAAGCACCCTGCTGATCCACACGAAAACCCGGTGCTTTGCCTCTCCTCATCTTCTTCAAGATCGACTGAACCTCTATCAAGCTTCTGAGCTGACTTGATCTCCTCAATCAACAACAGCTGCAACCTGAGCTCGCACAAGAAACCCTGGGGAACAATCTCAACTCTCAAACTGTCCAGATCTGCAAGAATCTCTGACTGCTCAGACAACAAAGAAGAACAATAAGCCTTACGACTCAAAGCATCGGCTACCACATTGACTTTACCCGGGTGATAGTTAATGCTAAGATCGTAATCCTTGATCAACTCAAGCCATCTTCTCTGCCTCATGTTCAGCTCTGACTGGGTGAAGATGTACTTGAGACTCTTGTGATCGGTGAAGATCTCACATCTGTTGCCGATCAGATAGTGCCTCCAAATCTTCAAAGCATGGACAACAGCTGCCAACTCAAGATCATGGGTCGGATAGTTCAACTCATGCTTCTTCAACTGCCTCGAAGCATAGCAAACCACCTTCTTGTTCTACATCAGCACACAACCCAAACCCTGACGAGAAGCATCACAGAAAACCTAAAAGTCCTAGTGAATATCCGGCAAGGTCAGAACAGGCGCAGATGTCAGCCTCATCTTCAACTCCTGAAAACTCCTCTCACAAGCATCTGACCAGACAAACGGCACACCCAACTGAGTCAACTCGGTCATAGGCTTAGCAATCCTGGAGAAGTTCTCAATGAATCGGCGATAGTAACCTGCCAATCCAAGAAAACTCCTCACCTCAGAGACTGACCTCGGAGACTCTCACTCCACAACAGCCTTGACCTTTTCAGGATCAACGGCAACGCCCTCAGCTGTAACAACATGGCCGAGAAAAGCAACCTTCTCAAGCCAAAACTTGCACTTGCTGAACTTGGCATATAGCTGATGAGATTTCAACCTCCCAAGCACAACTCTCAGGTGCTGCTCATGCTCTTCGGCTGACTTGGAATAGACGAGGATATCATCAATGAAAACCACCACGAACTTATCCAGCTCCGCCATGAACACCTTGTTCATCATGTTCATGAAGTAGGCAGGGGCATTAGTGAGTCCAAAAGAAACGACCAGGAACTCATAAGACCCATACCTCGTCACGAATGAAGTCTTCGGAATGTCAGAAGGTCGAATCTTCATCTGGTGATACCCCGATCTCAAATCAATCGAGGAAAAGAACTTCGCACCCTTCAACTGATCAAACAAATCATCGATCCTCGGCAAAGGGTACTTGTTCTTTATCGTCACCTCGTTCAAAGAACGATAGTCAACGCACATGCGCATTGACCCATCCTTCTTCTTCACAAACAGCACTGGGGCTCCCCACGGCGAAGCACTTGGCCGAATGAACCCTTTACTCAAGAGCTCATCATTGTGCTCCTTAAGCAAAGCAAGCTCATCAAAAGACATCCGGTACGACCGCTTGGCAATCCGCGCGGTACCAAGAAGAAGATCGATCACGAACTCAACATCTCGATCTGGAGGATGTCCCGGCAACTCATCGGGAAACACCTCTGGGAACTCACAAACAACAGGAATCTGCTCCCAAGATATCTCCTGCAAGCTGCAAACTGAAGGTGGAACTCTGGACGCTCTAGGAGCACACACCACTTGAACACCGTGGTGGTTGACCAAAGACACAACCCTCTCAGCACAAGTGATGACTCCCTGGTGCCTCGCTAGCCAATCCATCCCCAAGATGACATCAATGTCACGCGAGGGAAGGACGATGAGATCAGCTAGGAAAACCACACCTTCTATCAAGATCCGAACACCTCTACACTCAACACGACTCTTGTAGACTCCAAGAGGTGAAGTGGTAAGTGTAGGTATAGGTAAGAGTGAGGTAGGAAGACTGTGTGTGGACGCAAACGCCGACGACACAAACGAGTACGTAGCCCCCGAGTTGAACAAAACCGTCGCTAGGTGGGAGTGAACCAAGAACTCACCAACGACGACGTCAGGTGCCTCCTGAGCCTCCTCCACCGAGATGTGGTTCAGGCGGCTGCGCGTGACGCTCGGCTGAGCAGCGCCACGGCCCGCTGAACGCACTCCTCGTCCTCCTGACTGGTGCGGTGGCCTAGCGGGAGTGGCAAACTGAGCACCACCTCCCCCAGGTCCCTGCTGCTGGCGCCTCGGACACTGAAACGCCTTGTAACCCTCCTGGCCACACTCGAAGCAACGAACCGAGGACTGACCCCCTGTCGGACGGAAAGAGGACTGCTGCTACTGGAAGGCACCTCTCTGGCGCTGAGAACTCTGCTGCTGGACTGAAGCTGGAGCAGGAGCAGTGGATCGGGCGAAGGTGGGCTGTCCCGATCCCTGCTGGAAAGAACCACTGAAACGCTGACGCTGCGAAGCCTCACGACTGGGTCCCTGGCCAAGAGCTCTTCTCTTAGCATCCCTGGACCGGTCGAGCTTCTGAAGTGACACCTCCAAAGCTAGGCATCTGTCAATCAGCTCACGAAGGCTCCTCTGAACACCTCCGTCCAGGTACGGAAGCATCTCAAGACGTAGGCCCTTGCGGAACCAGTACATCTTGCGACGCTCAGTCGAGACCTTCTCGGGTGCAAAATGGCTCAGCTGAGTGAAGCGGTTGGCGTACTCGGGGACAGTCATACTCCCCTGACGAAGAGTACGAAACTCCTCCGCCTTCGCCTCTATGGCTCCCTCTGAGATGTGGAAACCACGGAAAGCGGTGACGAAGTCGTCCCAAGTGAACAGCTCAGGCTCGTCAAGTGTGACATACAGAGTGTCCCACCAAGCACCAGCTGCACCTGTCAACTGGTGAGCTGCCAGACGAACTGCCTCCTGGTCGTCACACTGAATCAGGTCCAGCTTCTTCTCGATATCTCTGAGCCAGTTGTCAGCATCCAGAGGATCGACTGCACGGTCAAAAGTGGGAGGGTGCATGTTCAGAAACATCGCCATGCGAGAACCGGCTGACTGGTGGTACGGTGCTGCGTCAGAAGCAGGAGCACGACCACGAGGCTGCTGCTGTGACTGCTCGACGATACGCTCAAGCAGAAGCGTCTGTCGGGCCATCACCTCCGCCAGATTCGGAGCAGCTGGAAGCTCCTCACCAGGCGCGGCAACTCCAGCAGGCTCGAACTCAAGGTCCATGGCAACTCCTCTGCCACGACCTCCGGCCTGAGGGGCAGAGGCTCCAGCACGGCCACGCCCACGGCCACGCCCTCGACCAATGCCAGGCGCGTCAGCCGCAGGTGGCACTGGTACACGGCCTCCAGCGCCGCGACCACGAACTCTGGGGACAGCACCACGACCACGCCCAGCGGGTGGCGGTACCTCAGGGTCATCCAGAGCGGCCTCCTCAAAACGAGCGTGAAGGCGTCCAGACCTCCTCAGAGCCATCTGTTGCAGGAAAACAATTCTAATTAGAAAGATAGCATTAGCAGAAACAGAATTACTGAAGAAGATAGAAAGTGAGCAGATTAGAACGATGATATCTACACAAGCACTATTCTAAGCAAACAAGACTCCCACCAAGCAAACGATGAGATTTAAGAAAACAACTTTCACGATGAAGGTTTGTTAGCAGATTAGGAAATTTAGAAATAATCCTTAATTACGTCCAGTTCTACGGTTTCGCTCCTACGGTCAAGTATGGCTCTGATACCACCTGTAACGACCGGGTTTTCACTTACCTTTCGATAAGTCCCGATCTCACGTGACATTGCCAATCTCAGGAGTTTGGTAATCACGATATCACAAGCGATCAATCAAGAAACCATAACAGAAATATTAAACAAGAAACAATTTAGAAAATAGTAGATCAGAGTGAAATTATTAGAATAAAATCCTCCAAAGGGGTCCATCGGCACGCAGGCCGGAAATATCTCAGAGCAGATATATCACTATTGTGAATCCAACAAAAACAACAGCGGAAGCATCAACACGGCAGCGGTAGCGAACCTCCTCCACACAGGCTAGCTTGAGCGCAGGAGCGGACGTCACGGACCGTCAGAGACGTAGTCGAAGTCAAAGTTGAGCGTATCCTCTGAAATCAACAAATTAGAAAGCCGTGAGTACGAATACTCAGCAAACCGCGTACTACCTAACAACAATGTATGCATGCAAATGGTTTCAAGGGTAAAGGCATGGCTCAAGTGCTAAATGCAAGTTTAAAACATTTATTTTATTTAAAGATGCAAGAAAGCTTTATTTTCAAACTTGTCAAATTTTATTATCTTGCCCCGCAGAGATCTCCGTTATCTCGGACGGGGGTTTATTTTAATGCCGATGTAATCTCCACACTCGGCCACAGCTCAAAGGCCAGAGTAAAAAACATTTGGAAAAGGAGAGGGGGAAGAAAAACAAAGCTACTCAACGAGGAGCACAACTCAGGGGGTGTCCTTCTAAAAGGACGTGGCAATGCGCATCGACTAAAACTCTGCAGAGGTTATGCACCTAGACCCACGAGAAGCGTCATCGGGAACGACCGTCGTAGTCCCGACAAACACACAAGACCCGTCCACAAGCTTTAACTGGCGTTCATCCGTCCTCCAGGATAGGGATCTTAAAAGCCTACGCAATCGGGTCCTGGAGTTGTGAAGAGCCTACCACTGATCAGATGGGGTATCTCGATTTCATGTGGGGAGTCAGAGCTCTACACCACACTAACACTACACCGCCAACCCACGGGTAAACAACCAGTCTCAGGAAGCTTCAAGATCAAGCCAACTGCCCATACAGGGTAACGTGGTATGCATGGTTGTCAACTGAGCGTACAAGGCTCGAAGGACTCGGTCCTTAATTGCCGAGGCAGGCACCAACTCTAACCTCAACGCCAACAACAAGTCTCACGGAAAGATCCCAGCCCGAATCTTCCCGTTGTACCCGCAACAGATACGCCCACAGAGACTTCCAAAAGTCCCCCAGCTCCTCATACTCCAACCTGCCCCCGCTAAATAGTTATGTATAGTTATTTGCAATACTCACACATTTGAAGCACAGTTCAAAAGTATTTAACACAAATTCTATTTTATAGTGATAGGTGTGAGATGAAAATAAATGCGACTAAGCATGGCTAAGCATAAAAGTAAAATAAATGTACTAAAACAATCTTAGAGTTGATATTTGTGGAACAGTAAACAGGCACGGCTTAGGAATGTTGCTAGCACATTTTAAAATAGTTGGCATGCAAATTAAAGTTGCAAACAAAACATGCAGTTTAAAATACTGTGTACAAAGTGATTGAGGAACGCGGCTTGCCTGCCAAATCGAGATCGAAGTCGGGATCCGGATCGTCGAACTGAGCTGGCTCGCAGAACTCCTCCTCGGGAACAGCAGCTAATCATAACACGAACAAGAGAGATTAGACACTAATTACGCGACAAAGAATAGAACCGGAAATTGAATCTAAATCGAAATTACTAGACTAAACGTGCGCAAAACGTTTCTCGGAGCAACCCTACACGACAAACGCGACGAGACAATTTAACGGAACAATTTCGGGATTAATCGGAGATCAAACGGGGTTCTCGAAAATTGTAGACAATCGAGATCACAAGGATTTAAATTAATTACAGAATAATTAATCGCAGATAAATTAGCAATTAATCTAACAATTAATCGGAAAGAAAAAGGAATTGAGAGAGAGGAGAAACTGTTCTCACCGAGATCTGAAAATCGGAGCCGAAACCTCGGAGATCGAAACTCGAAACTCGTAATGGAGAATCGGAGACGAACGATGGAGACGTGCAGAGCTGTGACCGAAGGAAGCGCGCAACAGAAATCCAACGCGGCAAAGCTCTGCTTGAACCGGAGGTCAAAGGAGTGCAGTGCTCTGACGAATTTGCAGGAACCGAAGACCGAGCAGACGGCAGAGTCAATCACGCGGGGACTGAAATCGAGGAATCCGGAGACGGCGTCACGCGGAAGACTCGGTGATTCGGTGCGGAGATCGAAGCGAGATGACGCGGCTCGGCACGGTGCTGGAAATCGACGGAGGCAGTGGAGACGGCGTGCGGAGGACAGCTCACGCGGCGGGGTGGCGACCGACGACTCGACGCGAGGAACGAGGCGAATGGGCGACGCGGTCGGGCGACAGCGACGGCTTTGGCTGACGCGGTGACGACGTCGGACTGGAGGGAAGCGATGACGTCGGGCGGTTCGGCGACGTAGGAGACTGCAGCGGCGACGGGATCGAGGACGGCTCGCGCGGCAGGGAAAACGGAGAGCGGCGGCGCGAGGGAGGTGCGGTTGCCAGAAAATTGGGCTTGCGGTGGAAGAAAGGAAAAAGGGGAAAGAAAAATGAGGTGGAGATAGAGTTAGGGTTAGAGGGTATTTATAGGAGGGTGAAAAAAAGAAGGGTTAGAAATTAATCTGGGATTTAATTAGAAATTGCGAAATAATTAAAAAGGCTGAAGAGATTAATTAGGAGAAAATATTTAGAGACCCGAAAATTAATTTGAGAAATTCCAGAAAATAATTTTAGTCAAACGTAAAAATTACGCGGACTAAATTATCCGGGCACTGGATCAATTTAGATAAAATGATTGCGGATTGGACGGAAAGAAATTCGAAATAAATGATTTTCAACGGAACGAAATATTGGAACAGACATTTTAATCGGAATAGAATTCGGGAACACGCCACTTTATTTATTCGAAAATTCGGGATGTTACAGTGGATTAGTGAAGTTGGTATAACAGATATGCATAAAGTTAAACTATTTCCTTTATCTTTGTCCGGCACTGCATTTAATTGGTTTACATCCTTGGCTCGTAACTCTATTAATACATGGGCTTGTCTTGAGCAGAAATTTCATGAATATTTTTATAATGGAGAACTGAGCTGAGATTGTCACACCTCACTGAAATTAGGCAAAAATATAATGAAACAGTTTCTGAATATGTTAAAAGATTTAGGGAAACTAGAAATAAATGTTATAACCTGACCATTGGAGAAAAAGATTTGGCCGATCTAGTTTTTGCAGGATTTCTTCATATTTGAGAGAAAAACTCGAGTGGCAGGATTTTATTGATGTAAATCTGGTCATGCAGCGGGCCATTGCATATGAAAATCATGCTAAAGACAGCAGGTCATATAGCCGATTTAAGGATGGAGCTAATAAAGAGCGAGATAGGCAGAGTGTTAATTTCTTAGAAGAATCGGCTAGCGATGATGACAGTGAAATTTGCGTGGCCGAGTGGGTGGATATACCCAACCATAAGCGCTATGGCCTGTTCTTTCTTAAAGCCGAGTCCTGGGAAAAAAGAGGAAATGAAATACATGTTTGATGTATCTAAATGTGATTGGCTCTTTGACATGCTACTGCAAAATAATACAATCCGGTTGAATGATGGTCATGTAGTGCCTACATCTGAGCAGTTAGCTAGAAAGAAATATTGTAAATGGCATGATTCATTTTCTCATACGACTAATGAGTGTAATTATTTTTGTCGGCAGATACAATCGGCTTTGAATGATGGCCGATTGACCCGGGGGGACAGGAGCAAGATGAAGCTAGATATTGATCCTTTTCCAGTGAACATGATTAATTTTGAGGAAAAGAAGGTGCTAGTTCGGACTGCTCAAGGAGATACAACTAAAGGTAAAAATGTTATTGTCTCTGATGAACTGAAGCTTAAGATGGTGAAGCCAAAAAATCCTGAGGTGGGAGTAGTCTGGAAGGTCAATGAACCGAAGAGGAGTAGGCCAAAAATCAAACCAACATCAACTTTCTTGCTTGAGAAGTATGTGCGACAACAGCAAAGGAGTATTTCCAGGAGGATGAGCGGTTTCAAACGTGAACGACCAACATCATGCCATGACAGGTTTAATAATCCAGACTGGAAGATAGGGAGGTCAATGGTCGTTAGTTCAAATTACAGTCAATGGAATAGAGCTACAAGATCATACAAGAGGTGGGATTCGTGTACTCTATATATGCAAGCTGCAAGAAGTTTTGGTCATGCTGGACAGTGGAATCATGGTGGTGAATACCAAATGAGAAGGCAAGAGTACAGGAGCAGTGAAGCTATTGTGTTGTGCAATGGAGACCGAGAAAATTTTGGCACGCATGGTGATAGTAATCAATCTACAATCACTGCCGCTCGAAAGCATGCTAATAAAATAGGAGAAAGCCTGGGTTCACACATTGATGAGTCGATGATATTAGTAGGCACTATACGTTGCAGATTACGATCTGAGATAAAAGTGGTGGAGCGTCAGGTCGCCGGATCGGCTTCAGCGGCCGTTCCTGACAATGGAAAAACAATGAACAGAAAGGAGACAGATGCAGCGCCGAGCTATAAGCGTGCCCGGCTAATGTCGGCAGCAGGCCGAGAAATTGTTGGACCTGGCCTGACACCTGACCCTGCGCCAAGAGCAATGTGTGTACCTGTTCATATAAAAGGACAGGCAGTAAAACAGATACCAGAAGTTGTGTAGAGGAAAATTTAGAGCTCGAGATGGACACACCAGTGGCGCGCGGAACAGCGCCAGCACCTCGATGGTGCCCTGCTGGTCTCAACAAAACACAAAAAAGGCGTGTTCAGCGACTGCGTATGTTGGAGATCGCAGAAAAGAAAAGAGAGGAAGAGCGAGACAAGTGGTTCAATGAAGATCATCCAATGACCGTGCCTAAGAAAACTTGGAAGGAGAAACGCCTTGCTAGAGAGGAGAAGGGTAGTGACACAGAGAGCAACGACAGCTCCAGTAAACATGAGCAAGATATCGTTGATACAAGAGTCAGTATGGATGTTAATTGCAGCAGTAACATCCAAGTGCAAGATAATGGGATCACAGATGTCAACATGGTATTCGTGCTACCAGCCGAATTCCGTGCTCCAGAATCAGAGGTGGCTGAGCTAGCATTGGGTGCGGAAAGAGCCATATTTGATAAACCTGAGAAGCTCGGCCAACATATAAAGCCTTTGTTTATCAAGTGGCATTTAGATGGCAGACCGATTGGGCGCATGATGGTCGATGAAGGCGCTAGTGTTAACATAATGCCATGGTCATTGTTTCAAAAGCTAGGCCACAAAGAAGATGAGTTGATGAAGACCAACATCGGTTTGAATGGATTTTCAGGAGAGCCAACCGAAGCTAAGGGGATTATATCCAAGGAATTGACCGTCGGTAGTAAAACTGTGCCAACAGCGTTCTTCGTAGTTGATGTGAAGGGGAGATATAACTTATTGCTTGAACGTGATTGGATACATGCCAATGGTTGTGTGCCATCCACGCTACATCAGTGTGTGATACAATGGATTGGCAATGAAGCGGAGGTAGTAGAAGCAGATGACTCATCATGTATAGCATTGGCTGAGTCACAAGCAGATATACAAGATGGTGAGGTAAGATGCTTAACCGGTAGAGATTGGACAGATTATGATTATATCAGTGTGGGAAGAGATAATTTTGTGCCTGTGAATGTAAAGCCAACAAATATTACTCGGCTAGCAAAAATGAGCTTGTCGATGTTGAATAAGGAAGATAGTATTAGATGGCTGCAACAGCGGACTAAGGAATATCGTTCAGGAAAGAACGATATGAGTGAGATGATTGAAGATCTTGATGATATGGGGAAATTAGGACAAGGATTTTCATCAATTGATGAACTCGAGGAGGTGGACATCAGAGCTGGAACGGTTGTCAGACCGACTTACATGAATATAAATCTTCCAAAGGAGCAGAAAACTCAGGTATGTGATTTATTAAAAGAATTTGTCGATTGCTTTGCTTGGGAGTATACAGAGATGCCTGGGCTTAGTAGGGATTTAGTAGAACACAAATTGCCTATCAAACAAGGATTCAGACCATATAAACAGTCCAATAGGCATTTTAATCCTGATTTGTATGGTCGCATAAAAGAGGAAATTGATCGGCTTTTAAAAGAAAATTTTATTCGGCCATGTAGATATGCAGATTGGGTCTCTAATATTGTGCCGGTAGAAAAGAAAAATACTGGAAAGATTAGGATCTGTGTTGATTTTAGAAATTTAAATAAGGCAACCTCTAAAGATGAGTATCCAATGCCCATAGCTGATGTTTTGATAAACAAAGCATCAGGAAATAAGGTGATTAGTTTTTTAGATGGTAATGCCGGTTACAACCAGATTTTTATGGCCGAAGAAGATATATCTGAGACTGCTTTCCGTTGCCCTAGTTTTGTGGGTTTGTTTGAATGGATTGTAATGACATTTGGATTAAAAAATGCTGGGGCTACATATCAACGAGCAATGAACCTTATTTTTCATGATTTGTTAGGTATTATTTTAGAGGTATACATTGATGATGTCGTTGTTAAATCGGTTTGCTTTAAGAGCCATTTAGCCGATTTAAGACTAGCTTTTGAGAGGATGAGGAAATATGGGTTAAAAATGAATCCATTAAAATGTGCATTCGGTGTGTCGGCTGGTAGGTTTTTAAGATTTATTGTACATGAAAATGGAATAAAGATTGACCCAAAAAAAGTGGAGTCAATAAAAGGATTAGAAGAGCCGACATGCAAAAAGGATTTACAAAAATTTCTTGGAAAGATAAATTATCTAAGGCGGTTTATATCAAATTTGGTGGGAAAAATTGATTCATTCATGCCCCTGGTGCGATTGAAGCATGAAAGTAAATTTACATGGGGGGCAGAACAAAGAGAGGCATTCGAAAAGATCAAAGAGAATTTGGTTAGTCCCCCGGTATTGCGAGCACCTAAAATTGATAAGAGTTTCAGATTATATATTGCTGCTCAAGAACATGTTTTGGGTGCTGTGCTGACACAAGAAGATGGTGGCAAAGAATTTTCGGTGGCTTACTTAAGTCGGCACTTGTTGGATGCTGAAACAAGGTGTGTTTATTGAAAAGTTCTGTTTATCCTTGTATTATGCATGTAGCAAACTTAGACATTATATGCTTGCTAGCACTTGTGTGGTGGTGTGTCAATATGATGTAATCAAATACATGCTGCAAAAACCAATCCTTAGTGGGAGACTTGGGAAATGGGCTTACTCTTTAGTAGAATATGATTTGGTTTATGAGCCTTTGCGAACAATGAAGGGACAGATAGTTGCTGATTTTATTGTGGATCATAGTATTAAAACCAATGATGATTTGTGCTTTATTGAGGAGCGCCCCTGGAAACTATTTTTTGATGGGTCAGTTTGTAGCATGGGCCAAGGAGTCGGATGCGTTATTATATCCCCAAATGGTTTGACACCTGAATTGTGTATTCGGCTAGAATTTACATGCACCAATAACCAAGCCGAATATGAAGCCTTATTATGTGGGTAAGAACACTTGGTCGACATGGATGTGCGAGATATAGAGGCTCTTGGAGATTCAAAGTTAGTAGTTCAACAGATCAATGGGGATAGTCAATGTTTAGATGGGGTGCTAAACAACTATTGTGAGAGGTGTCTAGACATCATAAAAATTTTAGATACCTTTTGTATTAGCCATGTGCCGGGGGAAGAAAATGTGGGAGCTAATGCTTTAGCACAACAAGCGTCTGGTTATGAGATAAGGCAAGGAAAATTTGTAACAAAACAAAGGCTGATATCACGTGATGTGTTGGATATTCAATTAAAGAATAGTGATTCGGCCGGGGATGATGAGTGTTCACCTAATGACTGGAGGTATGCTATAATTGAATACATAAAAGATCCTAGTAGCACCAGAGATAGAAAAGTTCGACGTCAGGCTTTGAAGTATACCTTGTTAGATGATGAGTTATATCGCCGAACTATAGATGGTCTTTTGCTGAAATGTTTAGGTGAAGAGCAAGCTAAGATAGCTATGGGAGAAGTACATGAAGGGATGTGTGGTACGCATCAATCGGCCCATAAAATGAAATGGATGTTGAAGAGAACAGGATTTTATTGGCCGACTATGCTAAATGATTGTTTCAGGTATTATAGAGGGTGTGAATCTTGTCAAAAATTTGGAAATATACAGTTGGCTCCGGCTAATATGTTGCATCCTATAATAAAGCCGTGGCCATTTAGAGGATGAGCTTTAGATTTCATTGGTGAAATACACCCTTCATCATCAAAAGGGCATCGCTTTGTTCTAGTGGGAACTGATTATTTTACTAAATGGACAGAAGCTGTGCCATTGAAGAACATGACTCATAAGGAGGTAATTGGCTTTGTGCTAGAGCATATCGTGTATAGATTAGGCATACCACAAACACTAACTACGGATCAAGGTGCTTCATTTATGTCACATCAATTTAAAGAGTTTGCTGAATCTCTCAAGATCAAATTACTAAATTCATCACCGTATTGTGCTCAAGCTAATGGACAAGCCGAGGCTAGCAATAAGATTTTAATTGGCTTGATCAAGAAGAAGATAGAAGAAAGTCCGAAAAGGTGGCACGAGGTTCTGTCAGAGGCGTTGTGGGCTTATAGGATTTCTAAACATGGCACCATCAAGGTAACTCCCTTTGAACTTGTTTGTGGACAAGAAGCTGTACTTCCTATTGAGTTGAATTTACAAGCTTGTAGAGTAGCACGACAGAATTCTTTATCGGCTATAGAGTATAGTCATTTGATGATGGATAAGATAGATGAGGTACCTGAAAACCGATTCAGAGCATTAAAGGAAATTGAAAAGGAAAAATTAAAGGTGGCTAAAGCATACAGATTTAGTGTGGAAAACGATTTTGCCTATAGGAGCAAAAGATAATAAATTTGGCAAGTGGTCACCTAGTTGGGAAGGGCCTTACAAGGTTATTGGTATTGTTCCTGGAAATTCATATTTCGTAGAGACATGGCAAGGAAATAAATTAGACAAAGCTTTGAATGGCAAGTATTTGAAAAAAATACTATCCTAGCATATGGCAGGGAACGTGAGATGTTTCTGATTATAGGGCCGATAAATGTGAGTTATCGTGCTAATTGTTACCTAATTGGAAAGTTTAAACATGGATGTTAAATTGTGTAAAGCCGATTTAAAGATAAATCGTTGCTGAGTATATTTGATGATGATATACAAGCGTGTCTTAAGATGCATAAAATTGTAAGATTACAGCTAATGTTACATTCTGCCTTGAATACAGTTTGATAGTGATGCTTGATGTTTAATGGCCGATTTATTAAGTTACCTTGAGAAATGTAGCTGGAAGTATGGTAAATGGATTAACATTTTTCAGCACTAAGTTGTGCAAGAAAAACAGGGGGGCATGTGTTAATGATGAAAATTGGCAGCGATAGTTGATTCGGCTTGAATTAATAGTTAAATAATTAAATAGCTGAATTAGTTATTTATATAATATTTTTTTTCTGCTTATCTGCATCATACAGGTGGTGGCCGGAGATTACAGTCTGTGATACTGTGTTCGTTGCATGAGCCAGATTTTGTTTTTTGAAGATACCTCTGCTAATCAACGTGAGAATTAGTAGATGTGAAAGTCAACGTGGTGCATGGCACAGAGAAGGTTCCGAAGCTTGTTAGAGTTTGTTAGCTGGATATGTACGGATACTGGTTAGTTTAGGGATTTGTTTCAGTTAGTTAAGATATGGATAGGATTTGTTAAGAATTAGTTTTATTTAAATAGGACCCTAGCTACGTGAGGAGGAACCAGAACTATTACTCCATCTATTATTTCAATCTATTTTCGTTTGCTTCATTTGTTTCTTTTTCTTTGCCGGTTTGTTGAGTAAATCGGTCATTTCGCTGTTCCTAATACGGCGAATTCATCTCATTGTTGCCCGGCGACGATCGCTTGGTAATAAAATTAGAATTCATCTCATTGTTGCCCGGCGACGATTGCTTGGTAACAGTCTGCAGTATACTTGCCCGTGCACAAATTTATTCGATTGCAGGGCTTCTAGCTCTTGTTGCAACGCTCAGCTGCTCGTGCTGTGAGTTTGGGGAGCTTGCTTGCTCGGACCCTGCCGATCTATTTCTTATATAGAGGGCCTGCTGGTGTGATGGTGTCTATCGGACCCCGCAAAGCAATTGTCATCGTAGGTTGACACAGTTTATTAGAAGGAAAAATGATACGATGACCAAGAAATTATCAACTCAGAAAATACCGGCCAAGATTAAAATTGTTTGCACTTATAATTTCATCAAAAATCTAATCTTTAGTTCCATTTTCTCTGTAGATCAGTTTCCAACTACTTGGTCAGTAAGTTTTCGAGACGAGCTCTGATATACTCGTCTGTCTTTTAAGAGCCCTTTTAAAGTAGATCAAGTATCATTGGGTTGATTTATATAAGGAAATAAATAATATTAACCGACAACTTGTCCGTAATTACCATCACTGGTCAAAAATCACTAATTACTTTTTAAATTGAATGGTGTAGTAATTAATAATTATTGAAGAACTTTTACTATGACGTAAAAAATAATTTAAATCTTGAAATCCATGTAAACGAACGGTCCATAATCATTTAGGTCTATCATAAAATCCACCTTTTTTAATTGTTACCTTGTTGACTTTTTTATTATCTTTGACCATTCATTTTATTTAATAAATTGGTTTAAATGTGTAAAAATATAAAAAATTGTATTTCAAATAATTTTAGTGATAAAGCATATTATAACAAAACATATGACATTTATCGTACGCCCTGCATGCGCCCAATTGCATGCTATGGAAACGTGGCCACTTTAAAACTTATGTATACAACTCATCATAAAGTACAGATACTTAACAATGCTTTTACCGGAAAATTTAGTAGATGCGAGACCATCTTCCTCTTGCCCGGTGCCATATCCATGTTCTTGAACCTTGTCATAGTAAAGCTGAACACGATAAACACATGAGACGGATTAAGAATAAAGTTTCCTGCCATATTAACACCACAGATGTATAAGACAATTATAAAGTCCTCTTTGGATCATACGGCCTTTCCTCCAAATGGGTGGACCCATGTAATAATTGTTTTCTGTTAGTCCAACTACAAGAACTGATAGGAATTAACAAGTCATAGTTAAGACAAAAATTCTAAAATACTGTTAACAATTAGGGAGCTAACAATTAATTAGTCCAGGATCCAAACATGCATGGACTAACAATTAAATAGGGGTGAAAAAGACTTTTCAATGCAAATTGGACTAACAATTAGTTCTAATTCCAAATAGACATTGAACTAATAATTAGTCGACTGGATCCAAATAGGGCCAAAGTAAATACCATTTCCACGTCACTTCAAAGAACAGTTTGCCTGATATTAGCTAGAGAGATTTACCAATATTAGGGGTGTAAATTAGACTTAATTTAAGCTCACCCGCTAAGTAAAAAATGGGGGATCGAAACAAATGGCATTTATTTTACTTTACAAACGAGTCAAAGGTTATGCACCACTTCATCCGCTAAGTAAAAAAAGGATTTAATAAACTGAGTATATAAGTATTCTTGGACGGAAGAAGTAGTTGAAAGAAAATTCAAATATGCACAACAGGTACCTAGTTGCAACAAACCATTGGGGGATTGTTTTTTTTATGGAGATTCCGCCAGCTATTTGGTAACATTTTTTGCACTGCTATCATGTTATTCCCTCCGTCCAAAAATAGTCAAATATTACTATTCTTGAACGGAGGAAGTAGTTGAAAGCTGCATTAAGTATGGTTCCATTGGTAGGTGTTCATTCTTTAGTACTCAACTCCATACTTAATTCCAGAGTCGACCTTTGATTAGTATCTACATCTTGACCTTGGCAAGAGAATCAAAGTATCTTTTTGATGGAGATTTCGGAGGCTGTTGTTTTGTTTGCTTTACCATTGAAGCTGCATTAACACCAATAGAAAAACGGTTTTTACAAGCGGATCTAAACCCGTTTCTGCAGTCGGTTTTGACTTCCGCTGACATTAGTGAGCCTGTACAAATTATCCATTTATACACGCGTTTCTTAAGAAATCCGCCTGCACTAATTTTTTTCCGTAGGCAGTTCTATTTTTGAGACCCACCTCGTGCTCAGTACACAACCGCCTAGATTCTGAATGGTGGGTGTCGGGATAAACCTTTTTTAGTAATGTAAGGGTGTGTTTGGTTGAGCTGTGAGCTGTGAAAAAGCTATAGAATATGAGCTGTGAGAAAGCTAAAAGCTGTTTGGCTTAAAGTAGCTGTGAGATTGTGAAACTGTAAGTCAATTTATATGTAAATTGATCATATATATATTATATATATATATGTTACAAATATAGTATAATATATATTATAATTATATATTGCATAATTGTAACTATAATAATATATATTATATATTACATAATTTTAACTATAGTAATATATAATTATAATTATATTATATAATTACAATTATATAATATATATAATTATAATAAAAGTATAAGTATAGGTAATTATGTACTCCTATATAATTATAATATATATAAACCGGCACCCACAACCGGCAAAATCAAGTCCAGACCTACTTTTGCTTTTGTACTAAGAGACAGCTGCTGCCTCGGAAGAACTTTTATAAAAGTTCACCCCCTTGGTTGGGCTTTTGGCTTTTGCAAAAGCCAAAAGCCAAAACTAGCCCAACCAAAGGCACCCTAAGTATGGTGATTCCAATGTAGATGTTAATTAGGAATGATTATTCTAGAGTTTACCTTTTATTAGTGTTTCAACTTGACCTTGGTATGCGAGAGTCCATGCGGTTAGATTCATGATTATTGGTTCCTATAAGGTATGAATATTTTGATGATTGAGTGAGAATCATGGACTAATTCACTGGGTGTAAGCATACCTGCTTTTATCTTGAGAATCTAAGAGTTGGCTTCCTCGAAGGGGAGTTGACAAGGATGATCTCTTGATGGAGTACCCCTTCTAGAAGTGGATCAAGGCCATGGAGGAGCTGAAACCTGTCTAGTGTAGATAGACTTTGACTCTATAGGAAAAAGGTACAATAAAGAGGGGTCAAGTCATTTTACTTAGGTCACATGTATGTTAGGATACTTAGATCCTCTAGTAGTTCAACAAAGGCACTAAAGTGTAAGAGATGGTCAGAGGAAGCAAGATATGACTATGGAAGTGTTAAATATTCGAAGGTCTCTAGTTTCAGTCGTTGTACAATGTGGTCAGACAGTCTGGTGCTAGACCGGGCAGTCCGATGAAGCTTATAGTGAAAGTCTAGAGAAGGATTCTCTTTGGAATCCATCGGACATAGTGTTGTCATTCGTTATATCATCATTAGGATGATATAAGTACAAGCCTTGGTAGTATCTCATCTAGGAGTAATTAAAAAGGATTTCGAAAGCGCGCGGAATTACCATTGTAGTATTTCATCTAGGAGTAGTCCATGGTATCGTATTTATCCTAAAGGAAGGCATGAGTAGTATTAAGGTGGAATTTATTCTAAGGACTAATTCAAGGCTATCTAACTCATTTTGAAATGTCTGAGTCTAAAGTCGGGGTAAGCATATATGATAAGGATAGTGGACACATACTGGACTATTCTACTCTAATTACAAATAAGTGGCAGGCACGCAGAATTCCAATACTAGTCTCAAGAGTATACATACTACACAATCAATACAATGTCTAGGACTTAATTCTAGAGGCACCCAGACACTACCAGGGTGATGCCTTCTAACTACAGGCCATAAGTCATACCCGAACGTGAAGGATTACAAACGACAGATAGGTCTGTCGTCACCTTCCGCCTACTTCTACAAGCCGTGGGGTATACACGCATTCAATGAAGGTGAATAACCTGGAGCCCATGTCCACATCATCCAACAACACCTTTATCTTTCTGGATAGCAGAGCTAGGACTAAGGCATCCTAAGGCACGTTGAACCAATGCCGTAGCATAGACACCTAGACATGTATTGAATATAACATTATAAATACCCGTACTTAGTATAAATTAAACCTATTACTATGGACAAATACATCAAACAAGAACAACTTGTTTGTATAAATTATAAATGCCTAGACAAGGGATAAGTGTTGATTTTGTTGCTGATTTGTTAGGAATTTTTTCCCACGGGATTAGACCATTTCCCTCTATATAAGAGTCCCACTCAGGTAGACCAAGTGGTATACTTTTACCTCTTAGGAGTTAAGACTGGAAATCAATCTCAACTGTTGAATTTTATAGTTTCTAAAATTATCACATGCATCAGTTTCCAAAACTGTCTAATAACTTTCCAAATTGATGGTTATAATTATGGGAAGGGTTTTACCGCTTAGGAGGTAAAAAATCATTTATTTCATCGAGATTCGTGCACACAGATAGTCCACAATCATTTTGTTCTATTGTAGAATTTGCCCTACAGAAAGAGGCCTACGGCTGATTGAGACAACCCTCCACTCCATTTGTTCATAAATATATCTTTACTTTTTATCTCTTTTACCCTAATCTCTTCCAAACCCTAATTTCTGTTCCTCCTTCGTCCCAGCGGTGAATGAAGTTGATCTAGCTGGCCTGTCGAGCCTAGATGAACCCTAGGAATCTTTTGCTCTGACAGGGTCCCTCCTGAGCTTGAGATTAGCATGGATCTACCAAAATCGAAATGCAAACCGGAACTTCCAATTTTCGCTGGCAGGGCCCTAGCAGCCTGCTTGTGGTGCACAGGTGCATGCTCGTGTGGAATGACATGTTTTAGCGTCAACACACTTTTTGTCGACTCTGCTAAGGAAGAAGGTTTCGGTTAATCTAAAAGCCGAATTCTTCTACTCCAACTATGGCATCATCTGAAGAATTACCTCAAAAATTTCACGAAGAGAGTGAAAAGGTACGTAAAAGATTGATGTTGTCATGTTACCGGAAAACGGAGCATGGTTTCATTTGGATAAAAGAGTGGCCATCCGATGATTCTCGAAGGAGATGTTGTCTTTAGGTACTTTATCTGGTTCTATATCTCAGATTGTTAGAGATATGCTTTATTTTGAAGATCCATCTACCGAAAAAGAAAATTCCGATCTCAAGTCGACTATTGGAAAGCCGGCTGAAACTTATGTTGACCTTACTATTGATTCTGGTAACGAGAGGCCAACTAATGATAATATTGTTGGCCAAGTAGAAAAAGGTCAAATTTGGCTATCACAAGCCGAATCTAATAAGAGTGTAGAAGACTTACGAACTACTACACTCGGGGCAACACAACAATACTCAAATCAGTCCAACTAGTTTCAAACCCAGTCAGATCGATTTTTCTAGAGTTTATGAGAATAAGAAAAAAAAATGTTGAAGCCCAAAAATCCTGAAGTTGGTGTTTGGAAAGTCAATGAAGCCAAATGTTGTGACAAGCATTCAAAAAGAAAGCCAAAATTTGAAGAGCTTCGTGCTAAATACCAAAAGGAGAAAAATATCAAAGATGCTAGTCGACACAAAAGCTACGCACAAAACAATCCAACTCCAACACAACATAAAGATCATTGGAATCAACAATGGAAGAAATCTTATACATCAATGCCAGTTCCATCATATGAACCATTCATGTATCAACCGTGGGCATCTTACAATAGCAAGCCTTATTCTTATTTCCCATGGTATTCATGGATGCCACCTCCTCCAATGTACTCCTATAAAGATTCAATCCCTTATGGAGGAACCACAAAGAATATATCACCACCTATACAATACGACCGTTTTGATGAAAAGGATCAGTCTTTGGATAATCCTAAACGACAGGTGATTAAACAAATTTATCATGTCAAGATGGATAGGAATTTAGCAAAAAAATCATATATGGAAATGTAATTATCAATAGATCAGGTAGTATAAATAATAAACTTTGCCACGAGCATGATTTTAAAACAAAGACCGAACAAAAGTCATATTCGGTTGTGGGCAAGGTATTACGAAAAAGAAGGTGAAGAGCAAGCTGACCTTTGATGAGCTTCTACCCAAATACATGAAGGAGGCTGAAAGAATGGAAAGAAATATGATCAACGAGATAAAAAAGAACCAATGGAGGAGATCTCTATCACCAAAATAAAAGGTACCTCAACCCCATTGGTACTTATCTCATTGGTCTTCATCTTATGTTCTGTCAATGCATATAACATGGACTGCACATTTAAATATATTTGACTACAATCCATTATTTTGTCATGCTCTTTGGTTCCCATGGTATCATCGTAGGTCGACAGAGTTTCAAAAGGAACAGAGGCCTTTTAAAGTAGATCAAATGTTCTTGTTTCACCTCCTAAAAAGTAAGACACGAATTCGATTTGAGCCATTGATTTATATAAAGAAACAAATAATATCAGCTGACATTGTGTCCCTAGTTACCATCACCTGCAAAGAATCACTAATTCCTTTCATAAATTAATGATGCAATAATTAATAATTATTGAAGAAATTTCACCTGCCAAATATCACTAATTACTTTCATAACTGAATGATGCAATAGTTAATAATTATTGAGGAATTTTTATCTCCTACAGTAGGTAAAAGAACAATTTAAGCCTTGAGGTCAGTGTAAATGAACGGTCCATAATCATTTAGGTCTATTTTACTAATTGATGTTGTTTTTGACTTTATTATTATCTTTAGCCATTCATCTTACTCAATAAATTAGTTCAAATGTGCAAAATTATAAATTGTATTTCAAATAACTTTAATGATAAAAATGTAATAACAAAATACTACCTCCGTTTCAAAATATAAGTATTTTTAGGTTTGGATAAGGTCAAAATCTTTTAACTTCTATCAATAATATTTAGAAAATTACTTAATTTTAAATATAAAAATATAATTTTTATGAAAATTTATTTAATGATGAATCCAAAAAATAAAATTTATATGATAAAACATTATTAATTATATATTATTAGTTGTCAAAGTAACAAAAATTTGACTTTGACTAAATCTAGAAATGCTTATATTTTGGAATGGATGGAGTATATGATATTTATTATACGCCCGATTGCTTACATGCGCCAGATTTCATGCTGTAGAAAGTTGGTCACTTTACAACTTACTCCCACGGTTCCTAAATTGATGTCGTTGTAGACTTTTAACATCGTCATTGGCCATTCATTTTATAAAAAAAAAAGTTCAAATTTATAAAATTATAAGTTGTGTTTCAAACACCTATGATGATAAAGCAAATTATAACAAAGTATATGAAATTAATCATATTTTTTTAATAAGGTAAGTTGATGTCAAAAGTCAATGGCGACATCAATTTAGGAACGGAGGGAGTATATTTTTACAGGGTGTTCTTCTTTCAATCTCATTCCATTAACTTGGTCTTACTTGAATATAAATCTCATTCCATTAATAGGGTTTTCTATTAATTCCTCCTACAAACTTGTGCATATATAAGTGACTTTCTAAGAGATTCTGACTTTTCAATCCCTTCTATGAAGCTTCTCACAAAACGATACACAACCATGAGCTATAAATATTTTCGATGTACAAAAAATTTGATATTATTGGAATGTCTTAGTTAGTAGAATAACCCTCTGTAGGTTAAAGCTATACACAGCGGAGTATATTCAAGATTCAGGAATCAAAATGTTTACCATTATATTAATAAAAACTCTAGGGGTTTCTGGTTGTTTAGTATCCATAAATTGTTCAAACAAAAATAAATTTCTCCATTGATATTTTAAAACATATTATCTGGTTTCGTTTTCGAAGTTTGTTGGTTAATACTAGGAGACGTATTTTCGGCCGTTTTGGCATAGCTTCTCTAAGAGCCCCTTTGGCAGAGCTCTCAGCTCCTGATTCTCAGTGTAAGACCTCCTTCCAGGAAGGAGGGTCCTTGTGCCTCCTGTACCAATCCCTGGACCGGTAGTTGGTACGCACATCAAGAACAAAGCGATATCATTACACATACCGGTCCAAACGTACTACGTGCCTTTGGAAAGGTTTAACAAACATAGCTTATATTACATTCAATAAGTCGGCGCAATGACTTTATTTCAAACACCACACCCACTCGACGACTACTAGAAACCACAGGCAACAATTGAGCGAAGGGCGAGACTTCTAATCTTCATAGTCGGCGTCATCCTCATCATCATCGTCCTCTGAACAACAACAGCAAGGGATGGGGTGAGTACAAAAGTACTCAGCAAGCCCTAACGGTGTGGAGGGGTAAGGTATGCGAAAGGCGGAGCAAGGAGAGGCTTATGGTTTGAGTTTTGCGGAAAGCAAGATTTCATGCCGGGCTTCCTAATGGAGAAGTTTCAAACAGGGTGGAAATACAGTTTTTCATCTTTTAGGAGGGTGGACCTAAGGAAGGTTTTCACTCCTTCCAGCAGTTCCCAAATTTTAGTCGGCCACTAGCACGCATCCATGCAGGCCCTAGGCACACAGCCAACACATTCTAAAACACGGGCGTCTAAGCCCACTCACACGTCAAGGACATTATAGAAAACTAATCGTATGGTAGTCGAACAATAGCATGCCAATACCGTGACAGTGGCCTATCCAGAAGGATTTTACACTCTGTAGGTTATGCTCCTCTTGATCAATAGAGTTGCATAACGTTTACCCCGCAACTACATAGGTTGCCACAGATTTCACCCAAGACGCATCCAGGGGCTATCTGTCGGGGTTTCACTCCCGATGATGCGATGGCACATTCTCGGAGCTAGATCGTGAAGATTTACCATAGTCACGTCTTCACTTGGTCCCCTACTACGCCGGGTATTACCAAACCAGGGGCTATATCCGTGGGCTTACGGTCCCATGACGCGGGCAATTACATGGTCGAAATCTAGGCAGTGAGTTATCTCACGCCTTGCTCCTGGCCTCTTGTGTCCCACCGACCTCCCAATGGCTCAATGTGGAAAACCTACATAGTGGGGATAAGTCCTGCCCAATACGTACAGACTTTGTGGTTGCACAAAATTGCTAAGTCGAGCGCTAACGAACCGGTCCTTATATGGCAGAGGTGGCGGATTCGTCCATGGCAGGTGGACCAAACTGAAGCCTACACACCTATCACCATCACCTCTTGTGAGCCCCACCCCACGACCAGAACCATCCCTCTTCACCTAGCACTAGTTGCACTAATCCCAACCCATTTTTATTTCACTCACACCACCAAACACATTTTAACGCACTTTGTAAATGAATGGTGTATGGTGTGGCGGTGTAAGGCACCGCAATTGGGGTCCTAAGCATTCTACTATTCAAGGCAACTTTCCGTTTTTTAAAAGTACTTAAAGACGAAAGTCCTATGGTTAACAAGGGTGCATCGCCAACGGCTGACAAGGTGGTAAATCATATTAACTACAGCAAGCAACTGACATTAATATAATTACCTAGTATCAAATCGGTATAAAACTACACAACGCTTTAACACAATTTATGAAATGAACGCAAGCATTGGGCTCTATGGTTGCGGTAATAAATCATGGGTTCAATATGGTGCAAGGGGGTGTTAGGACTTGCCTTCAGCGGCGTCTTCAGACTCTTCTTCAAACTCGGGCTCCTCGGGCTCTCCTTCCTCTTCAAGTTCTTCTTCATCTACAAACAACAATCACAATAAGACTACTAAAGGAAAAGCCCTAGAACTATAAATAAAACAAGCATCAAACAAAAACATGGAGTTTGGATAGCCTAGGATGGTAGGGCTCGTGAGGGTGGTTCTAACGGTAGGTTGGTAGCTATGATCGGAGCTAAGACGTGGCGGCAAAGTGGCCGACAAGGTGGCTGTGCCGAACTGTGGAAAAGTCGGTGTGGACACATGGTTCGGCCTGTGTCCACGACCCCTAGACACTCAGGTGTCCAGAATCGGGGATTTTCTATGGATTCAAAGTCCGGCATGTGTCCACATCCCTTGGATACATGGGTGTTCAGAATCGGGGATTTCTCCGTGAAAACGTGAAAACTGTGACGTGTCCGTGGGCACGTGGACACGTGAAAGGCTGTGACGTGTCCGTGGACATGTGGACACGTGAAAGACTGTGACGTGTCCGTGGACATGTGGACACGTAAAAGACTGTGATGTGTCCGTGGACACGTGAAAACTGTGAGATGTACGTGGACACGTGAAAGACTGTGGCGTGTCCGTGGACATGTGAATGACTGTGGCATGTCCGTGGACACGGGTTCGGGGTTTTGTGGATACGTTGCTCGTGGCTGTGCCTGTGTCCGTGATTTTGGACCCGGGTTCATGGCCGTGTCAAGGTGGACACGCAGACACGTGTCCGTGTCCGGGGACCCAACATCGGGTGAAAATCCGATGTGATTGTGCGCGTGCGCGTGCATGCGGCAATTTGCAGTGTCACACGGCCCAATGGTCGGGGACCAGGACCTCGCTCACCGCGGGGCACGCATCTGCTGGCCTGTACGCGCACTGGGTGCTCCGGACGCGGTCTGGTGCGTTCTGGATGCGCACTGTGGGCGCTCCGACGTTCTGGGCGCGTTTCGGGCGCGCACTGGCGCATCCCGGCGCGTTTTGGGCGCACGCCGGCGTGCCCTGCCCCGCGCGTGTGTGAGGCATGGCCAGGGGCTGTGCGTGCGTGTGTGCAGGTGGAAAGGTGGTGGCACGACGCTCGCTGTGGCCGGCGGCGAGCCGGAACAGTGGCGCGAGTGGGGGAAGGAGCTGGACGCGCACTGGCGCGCCCTGCTTGGTGTGCACGCACGTCGCGGTCAAGGGCGCTGCCATTGCAGGGCTGTTGCCAGCCGGCCAAAGGCTAGGCGCGCGCGCGGCGTGGGTAAGGGTGTGAGTGACGGGCTCTTCGCGAATGGCGGCAGGCCGAGACAGCGGCGGCTGCATCGCTAGGGGCGCGCGGGCGGTGGTGCCGGTGAGGGGGGCGAAGGCCTTGATAGGAGGGCCCCTCCTCGGCCGGGAAGCTGCACTCCATTCGGCCTGAGACGGCGCCACGGTGGCCGGCGCCGTGAGCCGCACGGCGGCGGGCGGCGGCTCCCATGGAGAGGGCAAAAAGGGGTGCGCGCTGGCTGCTTCCCGAGCTCGGCAAGCGTTCCAACGACCTTGCGGTGCTCTAGGGTGTCTCAATTGAGCTAATGGTCGCCGGGCTTGGAGGGAATTTGGCGGCGGCGCTAGGTGACCGGCGGCGGGGAAGAAGGGCAAAACTTCGGAAATTCCGGTGGAATGGTGTGTGGGAGGGGGTGCTAGACCTAGGCAGGTATGGTAGCGGCGCTAGGGGCGCGCGGGCGTGACAGTGGGGCCTTTTTATAGCTGGCGTAGCGGTGGGAGCTCTAATTGGTGCGGCGGTGAGCAATTAAGGACAATAGCGCGCGGAAAGCCCAGCTGTGACAGTCACCGGGCAGCTGGCCTGCCTCGTGGCGCGCTGAGGGAGGGTCGGAGCACGCCGGGGCTTGTGGTGTGGCCAGCGTGGTGTCGCGGCGTTCCACGGTCGGCCGGCGGTAGGCAAAGGCGCGGCCGGCAATTAGAGCTCGATTTGACAAAGCGAGGGATTGATTCGGGTTAACGGCCGTCTCTGTGCGTGAGGGAGGTCATGAGGAGTGAATTCGGGTGGTGTGACGGAGTTTGTCATGGCCGGCGAGGCAGCTTGACGCCGTTCGGCGGAGGGCGCCGAGGGCGGAGTCCACTTGGCCAAACCGGCCGTGAATACCGGGGGCACAGCGGTTTCCCGTGTGCAGCGCGACGGCGGCGTGAAGGTCGACGGCGACAGAGCTCCGACGACGGCTGAGAGCGCACCGTGGCCGAAGTGGCGCTGTACAAGTAGCGCCCGCACCCTGCAGGGTGGGGCAAGCCGAGGAAGAAGGCAGGGGAAAGGGGCGCCGTGGGCTGGGCTGGGGAGACAGAGGCAGGTCGGCCCAGTGGAGGTTTGGGCCCATGCGGGAAATTCAAATTCCCCCAAATTTTGCTAAAGGTTTTAGGAATTTCCAAACTCCATAAACAATCAATTAAACTCCAAAAGAACGAAAGAGAGAAAACGAGAAAATCAAACACTTGGCAAGTTCACATTTTAAAATTTGAAATTCCCAAATTTGCTATATTGTTTCTAGTTTAGTTTTTATTTTGGAAAAAATTTAAAAAGGCCTAAGAACTAGGTCCACAAAATAATTTTAAAAAAAACTTCATATTTCTCTTGATTGAAAATTTTGGGATGTGACACTCAGGCATAATCAGGAGAGCTCTGTCCAATGCTGTTTTTCAGGAGAAGTGATTCTTGTCTGATTCTGTGAACTGATTCTCTAAAATGAACTAAAAGGTTGGGAGCTGAAAAAAATAGCTTCTTCTAATTCTGTGAAGTGATTCCCTATCTTGATTCTAGGAGTTTATCTTAGAGAATCAAAGAGAATCACTTTTAGCCACAGAATCACTTCATAGGAGAATCAGGAGTGAATCTAGAGAATCAGGAGCTAAGAGCTTTGCCAAAGGGACCCTTAAAGTGATTCTCTGTACGTGAGAAGTGATTCTACGGCTGAAAGTGATTATGTTTAATTCTCTAGGAAAAACATTTAGAATCAGCATAGAGAAACACTTCACGAAATCAAGAGAAAGGACTTTTTTCAGCTCCTAGCTCCATTGTTCATTTCAGAGAATCACTTCCCCTTAAAAATAACATTTGGCACAACTTCTCTAATTTTGCCTGAGAATTAGCTTTGTGGCGCTCTACCAAATGGGCCCTTAACTGTGATATGCAACCATAGGAATTGGAAAACTAAATATATAAGTATTCTCTCACAAATAGCAAAAGAAGAAAAGAAAATTCAAATATGCACAACATGTATTTAGTCACAGCATACCTTTACATTTGAGGATTGCCACGAGCCAGGTTGGACTCAAAGATGTCAGGAAAGAAAAATAAATAAAATTAACAGGTGTTGCACGATAACAAAATTACTTACTGTTAACACCGAAAAGTTCCGGATCAGCACACCACCCGCATGTCTTGGTGCAAAGAATCGAAACGGCAAAACCAGATTAACAACAACACCTAGAAACTCAAGCTTAGGAGGGACCCCACCGAAGCAAGACCTTTTTAGGATTGATCTAGGCTCGGCAGGCCAGCAAGATCACCTTCAAACGCCACCGAGACGAAGGAAGAACATAAACTAAGGTTTGGAAAAGATTAGAGTAAAAGGGGTAAAAAGTAAAGACATGTTGTTTGACGATTGGAGGGGGCCTCTCAATCAGCCTTGGGCCTCTTTATATAGAGGTGGGATGGTCTTATCCCGTAGAGAAACAAATTCTAACAAACCGGAACTGAATCAAGTCTGATCTACGTTTAAAACTAACAAAAACTGACATTCTCAGACACTCCGGTAATGGGCCGAAGGCTCCGGGACCCGGATACTCTGGTAGAGGGTCGGACACTCCGATAGGGTAAAAATTCAGCTCCCGAAGGGGTGTTACGGGAGACTCCGATCAATTACTGGACACTCCAGTGGTCTAAAATTCGCCTCCAGAAAGGGTGGTACAGTCTATGGCATTGTCTCAGCCATTTTTTCTAAGGACATAATTTTCTCGTCCGGTCTCCGATTTAGGTGGTCCATATATCCGTTTTGATTGTCTCTGCGAGGGCTATGTCTCGGAACCTTCAAATCATAAATTTGGCTTCATCTTCAAGTATTTTAAAGCACATCTTTCATTCTTTATTAGAATTTAGCCAATCTAAAAAATATCACCTATGTCCTTGAAAAATAAGTTGAAAACAATTTTTGTGAATTAACCATTATTGGATGGAACTTGGATATTTTCAGTCATGTTCGGTTTGCTCAGGAAACGAAACTTCCGATCTTCTTAGAGTGCAATTTTTGAGTGTCAACACATGCCCCCCCTATTTTTTTTTCAAAACTAGAGTGCCAAAAAAATCCCAAAATTGCCTGAGGGTGATGAAATAAAAGTTGCCTAGAGGGGGTGAATAGGCAATAACATGAAAAGTTGCTACTAAAAACAATTTGATCAGAAAACACAGGACACAACGATTTTTGACTGGAGTTCAGCTCCACACAGAAGCCTACCTCTCCGTTGAGAGATCCACAAAGGATCGGGTTTCTCTCAACCCTAAACCTCTCCAAGCGACCACAAAGATCAACTTGGTTCTTCACTAAATTACGACGGTGATACAAACCTCCCGAATCGCACCACAGCAGTCTTGATGGATTCCGAGCAACACCTAACTGTCTAGGAGATGAATCTCCAAGAGTAATAGATCCAGCAACACCAGCAATGAAAACAATCAAGTGCTCGATGCAAATGAGAGATGAGAAAGGCACTCACAATCTCCTCTTCCTTAATCAAACCCTAGGGTATTCAATGAAGATCTCAAAGGGTCTTATGGCGTGATTCAAAATAAGGCTCAAAGTTTTGATAACCCTGATATGTTCGGGGGGGGGGGGGGGGGCAAGGGATTATATAGATCAATCAAGAGATGCTTTCCAAAAAGGTTCCAAGGGCGGACAAGTCCGGACCTCAGGGCTCAACGGATAGTAGTTATCTCTCTGGAATCCATTTGGAGCCTGGACTAGTCCGGCCTGGTCGAGGTGCTCCCTCTTCAAAGTTTGGCCATCCAGCGGACAAGTCCGGATGAAACAGGGTGCTCCTTCTCTGGAGTCTGCTCGACCGGCGGATAAGTCCGCTTGCGGACTAGTCTGTGGAAGCAGACTAGTCCGACTCTGCTGGTAGGGCATCTCTCTGGTGTCCAAGGCTTGGACCAGATATGTCCGGTGCCGGACAAGTCCGTGTTGAGCTTATGCTCCCTCTCTGGAGTCCGGCCATAGGCTGGACAAGTCCGTGCCCTGACAGTTCGGGAATCTGGACAAGTCCGGAGCCAATTGGCAGAAACAACATGGTTAAAAGCTAAATTTGCAATGAATGAGAGAGCACTTAACCCTTTCCATTTTAGAAGTTACTGAACCCCTCTTGATAGTACGGTGATCCTATGACTCAAGTAAAACAAAAACAAAACGCCTTGGAGTCATGGGGTCATCTTTCCTCTTTTCTCTTATTAGGGGTCTATAATGTTTCTTTCAATCGCATCCCTGCACACATACTCATAAAGTAACATCAAATACTTCTATTATTTGTCATAATTCATCTCAAAATTCACACGGGATCCCAGATGCACTTTCAATCTTTCCCTTTTTGGGTGAATTGATGACAACCAATAAGAAGCAACAGGAGATAATCAAGTGAGATATTTGGTTACAAGTTAAAGATAAGATAAGCTCCCCTAAATCCATACACAGTGAAAAACATACTAAGATAATGATGGAAGCTTATACAAAACTTTAACTTGTAACCAAGTGTGATATGCAAAAAGATAGATAACCACTAAGCAAACAAATATTACTCCCCTAAATCCATACACAGTAAAAAACATACTAAGATAATGATGGAATCTTATACAAAACTTTAACTTGTAACCAAGTGTGATATGCAAAAAGATAGATAACCACTAAGCAAACAAATATTACCACATGAGTTCATCACAACAGGTCATAGATCATAGGTATGAATTATTACAAACCAAGAGTAAAAAAAACACAAGTCCATAAGGATCACACCACAACGGTAGATAAAGGTAGATTCTTTTCTCCCCCTTTGGCATCAAGACACCAAAAAAAGGGAAAGAGAGATAGGAAGCAGATAGCCACTACTCAGAGCCCTCATCATCATCATCGTCAACTTCCTCAATCTCATCCGAATCCTCCCCCTGAGGCTGACCAAAGTAAGCAAGCTCCTCAGCTGTATGCTCAGCAAATGGATCAAAAGTAGGAGGAGATTCTTCTTCAATGTTCGAACTATCCGGGGATCTGGGGATGCCTTGCTGTCGGTGCCACTCCTTCATGGATCTAGTGTTCTTTTTCCTGACAATCTTCTCTTGATGAGCTCGAGCATCATTGTTCTGGCAAATCTTGAAAAAACTATTGAGAATCTTGAAGAGCCCACTTCTACCTCGGGAGGTTGAAGGAGGAGTCCCTCTTGTTGAGGAGCAGTTAGAAGATGGAGCTCTAGTCACTGTCGCTGGTAGCTGGGGTTGAAGTTTTTTATGTGACTCCTCTTTCACAAACACTTTCTTTGTGACTTTCTCAATCATGCACATGATACAGGGGGCATAGGCACACGTCCTATTCGGCTTTCTGAGAAATATCAAGAATTTCTGAGAACATGAAGTCAAAAGTGTTGAACTTCTCCTACCTCTGAACCACTTAAGAAGGTTCCTAGCATGTCCATGAAGATTAGATGCATCACTTTCTCGAGGAGCCAAAGTCTTTCTCAAAATGCGATGCATCACTTTGTAAAATGGAAGAAAACCAGTGGTGTTTGGTGGAGAGAAGTGTGTAGAGGGGTCATACATAAAGTCCATTTCATTTACGTCTAGTAAAGGCTCGTTGTGAAGGTAGACATCACTGGAGAAACCAACACGGAAACCAATAGCATTTGCAAACTGCCTCAAGGTGATGGAGTACCTGTCTGTGTCTATCATCCAAAAAATTCTGGCCTCTTCGTGTCTGTCATCCAAGAAATTCTGGCCTCTTCTGTGGGATGAAAGTAGAGGGTAGCATAAAACTGAGTAATCACGGCCTTGTTCCAAGGATACTTAAAATGAAGAATGTTCTTGATTCCATGAAACTCGCATGCTTCAATCACCTCATTGAACATTGGATGATTCTTCTTTGCCATGTATTCCCAATCAACCCATTGCATTTCAATCACTAGATTCTTCATAGCCATATAAACTGAGTTGTAGAAATCTGCATGAAAGAAACTCCAGAATTGAGTATTAATGCACTCTTTGTTCACAGAATAGCAGTCATCCTTTCTTCTCACAACAGCTGAGGACACATTCTTGGCATAATCAGTTCCACGCCTGCCTCTCTCATGGTCAACTGGCTTAGCCATCCTCATAGGGATCTCTTCTGGCCCTTGAGTCTCTTCCTCATCATCACGTTGGACAACTGGGAGAGCAATCTTTCTTTTCTTAGATCCCACTTTCTTGGTGCTCTTCATTGAGGAACTACCACGCTCTGACATGATGAATGTTGAACAAAGTGACTTGGCTTAGCACTTAAGAGAATTAGAAGATGAAGATAGATGACCAAGAATTGATTGAAATTATTCAATTTGGTCTGTCTCACACGGACTTGTCTGAGCCATGCGGACTAGTCCGGCAGTCCAGCCTTGTCCGGAGTTCGACAGTGCACAAAAGGAATAATAATCACAACTCGTAGATCTGACCACAACTCCTAGCCATATTGCATACAAAGTATTTATAGCATCCTAGAAGTGACCTCACGGAAGGGATTTGAAATCTATGAACGGGAACAACCACATTTCATACCCCAAACCCTAGAATAGAGATTACCTTTGAAAGAGAGAGAAGGAAGTTCTGACTCTTAGGCCCCGGACTAGTTCGAGGGTGGGGAAGCTTTTCCACAGAGGGAATCGACTTTGCACCGGTCGAAACATCAGATCGCCACGGGAGTTGACGCTTAGGGTTTGGAGGAGGAGAGAGAAAAAGAATATGGCTGTTTGGAGAAGAAGACTCGTGGGTTTAAATAGAAACCTGTGGTTCGGACTTGTCCGGGTCCACGGACTTGTCCGCTGGCGGACTCGTCTGGGCCCGTAGACTTGTCCGGGTACCTGCTGGGTGGAATCAAATGATAGATCCGAGATGAAGAGATGGTGATCCTCTTGGAAAATTTTCGAAAAACACAATTTTGCCAAGTGTAACCAGAAACAATCAATCAACCAACTATGATCACACTTCCATAATAGATTTTGCAAATCCTTTTGAATTTTTCAAAAGACAAAATCACACAAGAATTTTGTAAACATTTTGTTTTCAAAGATCTAGCCTATGACACATCAGATGTGCAACATCTCAAGCCACATTGTGAGAATCAAGTATATTTCGCTCAGTCCTAAGTTCACAAAAGCGCCTTTCATCTAATGGGTTGGGTAAAATATTGGCTAGTTGCTTTTGTGTGGACACATGGGATATTTCTATGTCACCTTTTATGGAGTGGTCTCTTAGAAAGTGGTGCCGGATGCCTATGTATTTGGTTTGAGAGTGCTCACAAGGATTGTAAGCAAGTTTGATAGCACTCTCATTGTCACATAGGAGTGGAATATGGTTCAAAGTTTAACCATAATCCTGTAAAGTTTGTCGCATCCATAAAAGTTGAGCACAACAACTACCGGCTGCAACATACTCCACTTCAGCTGTGGATAGGGCAATGGAATTTTGTTTCTTGGAAGACCAAGACACTAGAGATCTTCTAAAAAATTGACAATTTCCCAATGTACTCTTTTGATCAACTTTACATCCGGCATAATCCACATCGGAATACCCAATGAGATTGAATTTTGAGCCTTTGGGGTACCATAAGCCTAGGTTTGGTGTATGAACTAAATATCGCAAGATTCTCTTTACAGCCATTAAATGACATTCCTTAGGATCAGCTTGAAACCTTGCACAGATACACACACTAAGCATGATATTGAGTCTAGATGCACATAAGTAAAGGAGAGATCCAATCATGGAATAGTATACCTTTTGGTTGATGGATTTGTCCTTGTTTAGGTCAAGATGGCCATTTGTAGGCATTGGAGTCTTCATTGGTTTAGTCTTTGCCAGGTCAAACTTCTTGATCATATCTCGAGTATACTTGGCTTGGCATATGAAAGTCCCTTCCTTTAGTTGCTTCACTTGAAATCCTAGGAATAAGGTTAGTTCTCCCATCATAGACATCTCAAACCTTTTAGTCATTAGCTTGCTAAACTCATCACAAAGAGTTTTGTTAGTAGAACCAAATATTATGTTATCGACATATATTTGGCACACAAAAATATCACTACAAACTTTCTTTGTGAAAAGAGTAGAATCAGCCTTTCCTATCTTGAAACCTTTCTTGATGAGAAAGTCTCTCAGGCATTTATACCATGCTCTAGGTGCTTGCTTCAAACCATAGAGCTTTATGGAGCTTGTACACATGGTGTGGATACTTTTGATCTTCAAGGCCTAGAGGTTGTTCAACATATACTTCTTCTTTGATTGGACCATTGAGGAAGGTGCTTTTCACATCCATTTGAAATAGCTTGAAATCATGGTGAGTAGCAAAAGCAAGTAATATGCGAATTGACTGTCTAGCTATGTGAGCATAGGTTCCATCGAAATCCAAACCTTCAACTTGAGAGTAAACTTTAGCCACTAGTCTTGCTTTGTTTCTTACCACCACACCATCCTCATTTTGCTTGTTGTGAAACACCCACTTGATTCTTACAACATTTTGCTTGGGCCTTTTCACCAATGTCCATACTTCATACCTTGTAAAGTTGTTGAGTTCTTCTTGCATAGCCATTATCCAGTCCAAGTCATTTAGAGCATCCTCCACCTTAAATGGCTCTAAACAAGATACAAATGAGTAATGTTTACAAAAATTAGCTACACGAGATCTAGTGATTACCCCTTTGTCAATGTCACCAAGAATTTGTTCAACGGGATGATCACATTGCATAGTTTGATGCACTCGCGGATGTTGTACTCGATGTGGTACTCGTTGTTTTGTCCTTTCATTGTCTTCATCAATGTGTTTATCATGAATTGACAGCTTAACGCTTTGATCTTCTTCTTCATTGATTTCTAGGTGTACTTCATCATTTTGCTTTTCACTTTCCTTCATGCCATGTTCTTTTTGACTTGTTGTGGTTGATGACTCTTGATTATCTTGAGGCTTTATTTCATCAAGTGTCATCTTCTTGACTGCTATTGCCGGAGCTTCTTCATCCTCTATAATTTCATTAACAACTTGCCCCTCTTGGAAGCCATTAGATTCATCAAACGTCACGTCACATACTATTTCAGCATAACCATTGGTTTTGTTGAATACACAATAGGCGTGAGCGTTTGATCCATAACCAAGCAAGAAACCTTCATCCACTTTAGGAGAGAACTTAGAAGATTTGGGTTTCTTGTTTAGCATAAAACATTTTCTTTCAAAAACTCAAAAGTATGAGATGTTTGGCTTGTTACCGGTGAGAAGCTCGTAGGGGGTTTTCTTCAAAAGTTGGTGTAGATATAAGAGATTGCTTGCCTGTCATGCGGTGTTGACAACTTCAACCCAAAAACGATTGGACATCTTGTATTCATCAAGTATTGTTCTTGCCATCTTTATGAGTGTGCGGTTCTTCCTTTCAGCAATCCCATTTTGTTGAGGGGAGTAGGGTGTTGAAAATTCGTGCTTGATGCCTTCTTCATCATGGTATTCTTCCACCTGAGAGTTCTTGAACTCGGTGCCATTGCCGCTCCTTATTTTTTTGATCTTTAGTTCATACGCGTTCTGAAATCTTCTCAAGAATGTTTTGAGCACACCTTTCGTTTCACCTTTATCATGCAAAAAGAATACCCAAGTGAAGCCAGAATAATTATCAACAATGACAAGACCATATTTGTTACCGCCAGTGCTAATATATGCCACGGGGCCAAATAAGTCCATGCACAACATCTCCAATGGTCTTGTGGTTTTTACTATGTTCTTGGTTGGATGACTCGCTCCTACTTGCTTCCCGGCTTGACATGCGCTGCAAATTTTTTCCTTCTCAAAGAAAACAACCGTTAGTCCTATGATGTGACCACTCTTTTGGAGTTTATGGAGATTTCTCATGCCAACATGAGCTAGGCGGTGATGCCACGACCAACCCAATGTTGACTTAGCAACAAGACACGTATCTGGTACTACTTCATTAGTAGTAAATCTACTAGGTAAAGCTTTCCCTTAAAGTAGCCTTTGAATGCCACGGTAGTACAATTCTCTCTTTTATAGTCGGTCACATCATAATTTGCGAGCAAACAATTGTAACCCATCTCACACAATTGTGAAACAGATAACAAATTGTAGCTCAAAGATTCAATCAAAAGGACATTCGTAATGGATAGGTCATTAGAAATAGCAATTTTTCCAAGACCAATTATCTTTCATTTACTATCGTCTCCGAAGATGATGTTTTCACTTGGTGACTTGTCTTCGTCAATGTAAAAGAACATCTTTTTCTCCCTGGTCATGTCATTTTTACATCCGCTGTCAATTACCTAATTTCTTCCACCGGAGGAGTATTCCTACAAAACAATTTAGATCTTGTTTTTAGGTACCCAAATTTGTTTGTGTCCTTTCATATTAGTGACGAGATTTTAGCACCCACACACAAGACTTAGTGTTCTTGTGGCGCGGCCCAACATATTTAGCAATAACTTTGCCATGAGAGTTCTTGGTTAGCACATAAGATGCATCAAAATCATGAAAGAGCTTAGTGAAATGAGATCCATTAGTGCTGTTTAGAGAAAATTTCGAAGAGGCTTCATCCCTGATCTTGTAGTTACCTCCCTTTGTGAACTTCACGAATTCATTACCATTCTTATTCCCTCTTGCATTGTGGCTTTTACCCTTGACGTATCCAATGTGAACCTTGACATGTGGACATCTAGTATTTGTATACGCTTCTCTTGCATACTTAACCTTCTTTTGTTAGATGGAGACTTTACCATGTTGAGCTTGAGCATTGAGAGTCTTGATTTGCTCTTCGAGGTTCATAATCATCTTCTCATTGTCAATGATTTTCTCAATCTCAACATCTTTGCACCTATCACAAAAAATAGGCATAGGGAGCAAGACGCCTCTTTCTGGGAAGATGCTTCCCTCTAAAGTTCACTAACTTGCACTTTGAGAGAAGTGTTTGTTGGAGTAATGTCAATCGCCAGGGTAGCAATGCCACCATCATTGTCATCAGAGTTGGAGTCGGAGTTCCATTATTGACCTATGTGAGCTTGTCCCTTGTACTTGTTGTACTTCTTGCTCTTGTCTTTCTTGTACTCCTTGTCGTTGTTCTTTTTCTTCTCCTCCTTGTTCTTGGTGTTTGGGCACTCTGCAAAAACATGGCCTTCCTCTCCACATTCATAGCAAGTTCTCTTATATTTTTTAGGTTTACCTTTGCTAAAGCTCTTCTTGTGGAATCCGCCCTTCTTCACAAAGTTCTTAAACTTCTTCACTAGCAAGGCGAACTCCTCATCATCACTTTCATCTTGACTTGACATTTCAATGAACACCTTCTTTCGTTTAGCTTCGAGAGCCCTTTAAAAGTGGTGTTGCCGATTAGTGAATTGACTCTTCTTGCTTCTTCATATTGATCTTGTTGTGCAAGAAGTCTTCCAAGTACTTCATCCGTGGTGAAGTTCTTGAAGTTGTCCTTTTTCCTAATAAAAGTGCATAAATGTGAGTTCCAAGGTTGGAGAGCTTGTAGTAACCTTTTGTTTACTTCAAGATCTTCAAGCTTCACTCTAAGAGCTCTTCTTTTGTTGACGATCTCCATGAGACGATCGTGCATTTCTTGTGGTCCTTCATTCTTCTTCCTAATGAACAAGTTGTATTGTCCACTTAAGAGATCTTCTCTTGCTTCCTTGATGGTGTCCATCCCTTCATGGATGATCTCAAACTTATTCCAAATTTGATGGGCATTCCTTATCCCCATTACTTTGGTGTATTCTTGAGGACTTAGAGCCGAAATGATGATAGAGGCCACTTGAGCATTGCGGTGCATGTTGACTTCATCCTTTTGTGTAGGATTTTCTTCATCTTCGAAAGTGAAACCCTTTTCAACAACCCTCAATATTTGAGATCCCATTGATTCAAGATACGTGAGCATCCGATGATTCCAATGCTCATAGAAAGTTAAATCAAATATAAGAATATTTCCCGAGCCTTGTCCTGACTTCAGCTCGTTCTTCAGCTCGTTGTAGTCGAATTGCACACTTGAGTAGAGTTTCTTCTCGGCAGAGCTTCCATCACCTTTGGCGGGTGAATCACCAATTCTTTCGGTATACTCCCCCCGGTTCCTATTAGATGACGTTCTAGCCTTTGGAATGAAGTCTCACAAAAGAAGTCGGTTTAAAAATTATGCTAGACAGGACCAAAATACCCCTCTAACTAGTGATTACTCTGGAGGCTTTGCTGCTCATTTACTGCAACGATGCGTCGTTTCCCGAGGTGGCTGAAATGAACTTGGGCGGCTGGGGGCAAAAAGTAAACAAAAATGGCGGTCACCAGGACTTGAACCCGCACTGCATGCATGTTTTGTTGCTTTGGTAACTGGTAGGGCTAGAGAAAGGTTGTCATTCATGAGGGACTTTGGCTCTATTTAATATGGGCAAAAAATGAAACAATTACCTCTAATTAATCACTTCTTGGTATCTACAATCATGTTCTAAACGACCTCTAATATGAACCGGAGGGAGTACATCTTTAAATATCTGAGCTGTTAAGCTTTTAATGGAAAGCTCTTGCTTTGATACCAACTGAAAGTTGCCTAGATGGCGTTGAATAGGCAATAACCTAAAAAGTTGCTACTAAAAACAATTTGATCAGAAAACACAGGACATAGACTAGTTCGGGTGGGCGTACTTGTCTGGTCTTCTTTGGACTAGTTTGTGATGGCAGCAGAAAAATTAAACAAGAAAGAAACAAAGACATGGGACATAAGGATTTTTGACCGAAGTTCAAGTCCACATATAAGCCTATGTCTCTGTTGAGGGATCCACAAAGGATCAGGTTTCTCTCAATGCTAAACCTCTACAAGCAACCACAAAGATCAACTTGGTTCTTCACTAAATCAAACGAGGGTGATACAAACCTCTCGAATCGCACCACAACGGTCTTGATGGATTATGGGCAACACCTAACCGTCTAGGAGGTGAATCTCCAAGAGTAATAGATCCAGCAACACCTGCAATGAAAATGATCAAGTGCTTGATGCAAATGAGAGATGAGAAAGGCAATCGAATCTCCTCTTCCTTCAATCAAACGACAGGGGATTCAATGAAGAACTTGGGAAGAGGTGGAGAAGGCCTTAGAGGGTCTCAGGGCGTGATTCAAAATGGGGCTTGAAGTTTTGGTAACCCTGGGACGTTGGGGGGCAAGGGATTATATAGATCAATCAAGAGATGCTTTCCAAAAAGGTTGCAGGGCGGACAAGTCCGGACCTCGGCACTCATAGAATAGGGGTCATCTCTCTGGAATCCGGTTGGAGCCACTAGTCCAGCTAGGCGGACAAGTCCGGCCTGGTCGAGGTGCTCCCTCTCTGAAGTCTAGCCGTCCAGCGGACAAGTCCGGATGAAATGGGGTGCTCCTTCTCTGGAGTCCGCTCGACTGGTGGATAAGTCCGCTTGCGGACTAGTCCGGCTCCGCTGGTAGGGCATCTCTCTGGAGTCCAGGGCTTGGACCGGATATGTCTAGTGCCGGACAAGTCCAGGTTGAGCTCGTGCTCCCTCTCTAGAGTCTGGCCACAGGCCGGACAAGTCTGGAGCTAGTTGGCAGAAACAACAAGGTTAAAGGCTAAATTTGCAATGAACGAGAGAGCACTTAACCATTTCCATTTTAGATGTGAATTAACACCTCTAGATAGTACGGTGATCCTATGACTCAAAGTAAAATAAAAACGAAACGCCTTGAAGTCGTGGGATCATCTTTCCTCTTTTCTCATTTTAGGGGATCAATAATGTTTCTTTCAATCGCATCCCTGCACACATACTTGCAAAGTAACATCAAATACTTCTATTGTTTGTTAATTCATCCCAAAATCTACGCAGGATCATAGATCCACTTTCATGAAACGCATGGGCCTTTTGTTCTAGGGCAATAATACTATATCGGCCATAAACTCCTAGTACTGTGTAACTAGAAGCCAAACTTACTAGTTTAATATCCATTTTTTTTTATATTTGAAGGAGATCATGGAGATACTCTTTTGCAAGATGGATCACTTATTTGGCTAGACCCTTGATCTTTGCTCTCTTGAATGTGCCATCTTTGCAATCTCCTCTTTTCAGTTCGAGTTAATCTAGACGGACACCACCTCCATTGAAAACATTTATCAATAGAGCAACTACTGTCTTTAAAACTCTTAGGATCTATAGTGTGTTTGGAATTAATAATCGGTCCTTTTGGTGGTTCCTTAATAATCACATTTATGCTTCATAATCGGTCCTTTTGGTGGTTCCTTAATAACCACATTTATGCTTCCAATTATAACCACATTGTTGATCGGATCCAATCACTGAGAATTTGATCGGTTGTTATCTAGAGGTGGCTTTTATTGCCTTTCACTGACCGATTCTTCAAAACTGTCTTTTGGTTCGTATATTTTATAAAAGTTAACCAAAGGTAGGTTTGAAATTTACCTTTTTGTTTTTCATTTTTGGATCATTTGTTTTCCACCTTTCCATCTCAGGATTCTTTGGTTTGAGCATCCTTGGTTGGGCAGCAGGGTCACTCAATTTCTGAGTCGTTTTGGCTCGCCCC
>BCLF01000057.1:166312-188648 GCA_001602275.1 Zoysia japonica | reverse complement strand
CACTTATTGTGATGGTGTGATATATGTATTTTGTGGTGACTAGTTCGGCAGTGGATATGGAGCGTGATGCAACAAACTATTAGCGTTAGATAAACCGCAAAAAGAATTATCATTATGAGCAATCTTATGGTATGATGGACCTGGCTCACTACATCAGCTATATGGGTATTGGCTAGCCGAACTAGTGATTCTAGTGTCAGTAAATTGCACCCCCATATTAGCCGGAGTACCGATAACAGTTCGGGTTTGTGTATGGTTGGGTGATTGCCCATCAGAGATCTTAGTGTTTTGCCAATTTAATGGATTAATAGATCTTTCAGCATTAGAAGTTGGAGCATCAAGAGTACTGACAGGAAGCTTTCTACCAACCTTATCCTCTATTGCAAGCGAGTAGGAATCTCATCATGAAAACTTTATGTGTGTCTATTAGCGGTTACCTATGATTTAACAGATGGTAAGATGGGATCTCTGATTTGCTTAGCGTTGCCTTGTCGATCCTTCGTGAAGCACGCAATGAATTCTTGGAGTTCTTGATCATCTCGTGCCTACTTGCGTTACATGAACGCCTTCCGAACTTCCTCGGGAATCTCCTCAAATGATGCCATGATTTTGTGAGATCTCAAAAGTCATGATGTGGAAAAGATGATTCGGTCTGTATACCCATAACCTTTCCTCCTTAGCGGAGTAGCCAAAAAGTGTGTTGATGCCAAAAAGTTTCGGATCAGCACATCACGCGCACGTTCGTGTGCAAAGAATCAAAACGACAAAACCAGATTAACAATAGCACCTGGAAATTCGAGCTTGGGAGGGACCCCGTTAGAGCAAGACCTTCCTTGGGTTGATCTAGGCTCGACAGGCCATCTAGGTCGCCTTCAAAAGCCACCAGGACGAAGGAAAAATAGAAACTAGGGTTTGAAAAAGATTAGGTAAAAAGGATAAAAATTAAAGATATATTGTTTGATTATTGTAGGGGGTCTCTCAATCGGCCTTGGGTCTCTTTATATAGAGGAACAAATCAACAAATCAGAACCGAGCCAGATCTAATCTGCGTGCAAAACTACCAAAAACTGACATTCTCGGACACTCCGGTAATGGACCAGAGGCTTCGGGACCCGGATACTCTGGTAGAGAGCTGAATACTCCAATAGATTTGGCTCCAAAAGGGGTGTTATCAGAGACTCCGGTCAATTACCAGATATTCCGGTGGTCTAAAATTCACCTCCAGAAAGGGTGTTACCGGAGTCTCCGGCGATGTGTAGAGTCTCCGGCACTGTCTCAACCATTTTTGCTAAGGACATAATTTCTTCATCCGATGTCCGATTTATATGGTTTATATATCCATTTTGATCGTCTCAGCGAGGGCTACATCTCAGAACCTTCAAATAATGATTTTGGCTATATCTTCAGGTCTTTTAAAGCGCTTCTTTCATTCTTTAGTAGAATTTAGCCAAACTTCTAAAAAATATCACCCATGTCCTGTAAAATAAGTTGAAAAATAATTCTTGCGAAAGAACCATTATTGGATGGAACTTCGATATTTTCGGTCATGTTCGGTCTGCCAAACCGGAACCTTCAGCTTGGGGAACCTGAACTCCCGATCTTCTAAGAGAGCAATTTTTTGGTGTCAACACTTAGGTATATGAAGGTCAGTCTTTGCAATTTTCTCTAATATACTCCACTGACCTCCTTAAAGCGAGAATCCACGTTCCCATGTGTGATTTTTGACAGAGGTTCTGGGGGTTGTTTTCTTTTATGTACTTTGGCAATGTGGTTGTTAAAAGCTGCATTAAGTATGGTGGTTCCTGTGGGTAGGTGTCTTGAACCATGATTTCTTTATAACTCAATACCATACTTATTTCAGAATCGGCTTTTGATTAGTGTTTGTTAGTCTGAGTGCCCGTGCTACGCTATGGACAGAGCAATGTGATGCAATTTCTCTCCGATATGGGAAGACAATGTGACGCATTCTATCTCCACTATGAAAAAAACAACGTGACATGAATCCGCTATAATACAGGCATGACAACTTGTATTATTACCCGCTTTACTATTGGCAAAACAAATTTACACAATATGGGCATGACAGCTAATTTGAAACCAATAATGATTAAATTTTTTCACCTTGTATGAAAATACAGTACATTCCCTTTTATGATGAACTAAACAAACAACTCATACTCATTAATTCAAACACTTGATCCAACAATCTGTTTACCTGTGATATGAAAAAGGTATTGTTGGATATTACCTGTTAACACCCTTCTTGCTTCATTATTCATATTAGACGCTAGCAGTTGAACCAAAAATTATCTCCAGAGTGTTCGACCATTCTACACACATAGAGTAGAATAATATAGGGGCATTTGCTTTTTTGGCCCTCTTTTGAATGCTAATAGCCAATTTGACCCTATTTTTCAGCTTTGCTTATTTGACCCTGCTTCTGTACTCCAAGTAGCCAATTTGACCCCCATTTGCTGAAAAAGCGGCGTCAAATAAGCAAAGTTTTGGGTCAAATTGGCTATTCGCAGTCCACAAGCAGGGTCAAATAGGCAAAGTTGAAAAAATGAGGTCAAATTGGCAATTAGGCTTCAAAACAGGGTCACACAAGCAATTATCTCAATAATATAAAATTCCATGCATAATTAACTATATCAAAATCAATTATTATTTAGCTCAGAACTTTAGCATGAACCGGAGTTCTCCACCACTCCAGTTCTCCATCACGGCAAATACATGATGTTCTGATGATTGGATGCCAATAGGTAACATTTTACCGTACTAAGTTATACTCCCCCCATCCAACTTCGATCAGCATATTACACTAGGCACTGATGTGTATGTGGTTCCCGATCTTTCGTCAGGTCGTGGTAACTATCAATTTGGTGGAGATGCGACACACCATCGATCCGGCCTGAAATCAACACGATTCAAAACCCCGCAATCACAGCACCACTTCTCCTCTGGTTATCAACCGTGCACACACGATTGACCTCGCCAAAAAGGCTAATCCCAGACTGCGAATCGAGGAACACAAGGAAGAACAAAAAAGAACGCAACTCAATTGTGAAATCTAAATTAAATCACCAAGTTGAAAAACCAACAAACTGTCAAACGACGAAACTGTTTATAACAGAGGAAAACTAATCAAAACCTAACCCTAAAGACGGTGGCTACCGTTTATATAGAGTTTAGAATGACCTTAGGGGTAAACCCTAACACTAATGGACCTTAAAAAGATACACGGTCCAAAGGCCAAAAGATAGTGTCATAGCACCCGGGGCAGTTTCTGGATGTCATCATGTTTTAATGATTTTTGCTGATTCCGATTGAATTTGGAGATGAGACTGGTGCCGTTGGAAAGGTTATCTTCTTATCTTTTCAACTATATCTAGAACGTCTAAAACGGATCCCGTATGCGACCTGAGCGTCCGTTTTGGTGCGGACTGCTCTTGGAACCCAAGGGCAACTCAACTCCGAATTGGATTGACTCTCCTCCGGAGTCAAATATGTGTTGCTGGTCTTAAGTATCTCCAAATCCTCCTCCATGCTTCCTTTGATCCTTTCCATATTCCTAATCATAGTAAAATTATTAGGTAGCCATCTATTTTTAACGGAAGGAAGATATGTGTTTGGTAACGAGCTCACCTCTAAATTCAATTGTTGTGCACGAGTTATAGTAGGTGGAGGAGTGTTGTGTGTATCTAATGAAAGGATATCCTCATCATCCTCTCCCTCTTGAATCGGAGTTGTCCTCGACACAAGCCCATCTTCTCCGATGTGGCCCCATTGTGTTGAGGGCGTGGGCCAATTCATGTTCGCTCCCGAAATCAAGTCAATCTGGCCGGTGCTCAATCCATCGAATGGGTGGCAGTCCTGTAGGTGCGTCGGGTGAAAAATTATCATGATACTGCTGCAAAAGGTTAGCAACAGGAGCATCCAAAGAAGAAGCAAGATCCTCAAGTGAAAACAATGCATCGTTGCATGTCAAAGTATAACATGAAGCAGTTTCATCATAAATTTCAGCAAGATCATATTTTATTGCAAGAATTACAGGACTTTGAATTTATTGCTTGCTGATTTTCAGATGTAGGAGAATGTTCTTTCTTTTCATTAGCAAGATCTATTCCTATCAGCTTGTACAATTTCAGCAGGGGTCAAAGGTAGTAAAGTAATTTTCTTTCCTTTATACATGAAAGTATATTTATTACTTTTACCATAATGCATAGCATCATTATCATATTCCCATGGACAACCCAATAACAATAAACAACCTTGAATAGATACAACATCACAATTCACAGAATCAACATAAGTGCCAATGGAGAAAGGGACTCGACAAGTTCTCGTTACCTTTACCTTACCGGAGTTGTTCAACCACTGGATATGGTATGGATGTGTATGTGGCCGTGTGGGTAAGTCAAGCTTAGTGATCAAATCAGTACTCACTAAGTTGTTGTAGCTCATGTCATCAATGATCACACGTGCGCACCGGTTCTTGATCACAAAGTAAATCTGAAATAGATTATGGCATTGAATCTTATCAGGGTGTACCGCACGCGGAGAGCGCTCGTTGGACAATGATGGCCCTGTAAGCCAAAGTATCATCAGCACCAAATACTTGGTCATCATTATCGTCAGGAATTTTATCATCAGATTCTTTGTCTTCGACATCCGAAGTACTTATGTATTCTTCATCTTCAGTAACAATGTATGGCCGCTGACTTGGGCAATCTCGCTGCATATGTTCCATGCCATGACATTTATGGCACTTGATGTTGGAGGGACGTTTTGTCGAGGTACTGGTGGATGTACTCTTGTTGGGTACCCACAAAGAAGGCTTACCAGAATCTGAGGATTGCGTCGAAGGGGCTAGTTTTAGTGGCGTACATGTGGTCAAAGAAGGAAATGTCGACCGTGGAGTGTATGTACTTGTACTGTGCTGGAGTTGTCGTCCCTGCAATTCTTTTTCTGCAAGCACAGCAAGGTGTAACAACTGCTCAACAGAATCATAGTTTTTATAATCAATTACGTACTGAATTTCACAACACAACCCAGCATAAAAACGACAGATAGTATCCTCAAAATCCTCTTCTATCCCACAACTCATACCCTTTTGTAACTCAGCAAAATATTCTTGTACAGATTTATCATGTTGTTCTAAGTATTGCAATTTTTTATACAAATCTCTTTGATAGGAAGGAGGGACAAAACGGTTACGCATAGCATCTTTTAATCTATCCCAACTATCAGGTTGCAAATGCGCTTTGCAGAGATCAGTTCACCAGAGTAAAACAAAATCTCAAAACTTACTAGTAGCTTGTTTAACTCTATGTTGTTCAGGAACTAAGTGAGATGTAAATTTTTACTCTGCAACCATCTCCCAATCAAAATAAGTCTCAACATCATAATTACCAAAAAAGGGTGGGATGGTAAACTTAATCTTAGCGCAAGGTTCGTAAGAAGCACGATGTTCATTTCCTCTCATACCTAGGCGGTAACGGCATTGACGATTGCGCATTTGGTTTTGTTGTTCTCTATCATTGTCAACGTCATCCTCAGAATAGTTCTCGTCATTAACTTCGTCTTTCTCTTCCTCTCTCTGTTGTGGTCGACGTCTCTCAAAGGTTATCATACGAGTTGAGAGACACTGTAATTCTAGGTTCATTGTCCGGAAGTGCGTATCTATGGTATTGAATTACTCGGTCATCGTCTGATCGAACTTAGCAAGAGTGTTAGCAAGTTGATCTTGACTGACAATGTAACGAAGTCGTTCGGGGAGTTGGCAGCATCAGAAGGTTCACTCTTATCACTTGCAGACTTACCCTTTCCTGCCATGGTTAGAAAGCGACAAAGAAGCAAAACAGGATATTATCCCTACACTACGTTGTGTGGGTTCTGTGATTGCAGATCTGCAAAAAGAAATGACTTACCAAGTTTTTACACGATTCTTACCAATGCAAGGCAAAGGATGGTACAACCGGTGGCAAGAGAGATCAGGGAGTCATTATTCCACAATTGCAGGGTCAAATGAAGTGCTGATCTGAGGTGGATATGTGGAGCTTAGAGGGCTGAAATAATGGTTAGTGAAATATAATTCTATAACAGATAGTAATGCTGAATAAATGTTTCAAGTATGTAATTATAGTTGCTAGTCTAATCTTCTGAAAAATCTAGATGCAAACAATGATAAGAAGACACAAAGATCAGCAACAGACGTGGCTTCAAAGATCAGTGATCAGCACGGTATAGCACAACACAGTGATGTGACCTTGATGATGTCACTTTTTTATTTTTCTTTTGAATTTTCACTATTTTTTTATTTTTCAGAGGCACAAAAATAGGAACACAAAGAAGTTTCAGACCGATCCAATGAGGGATGTGTTCTGTGGAAAATCACGAAGATGTCTAAAATTGCAAATTTTGTAAATTCACAAAGATCCACTTCCAAGGGGAATTTGGCCTTGAAAATTTTTTCATTTTGAGAATTTGAAAAAAAAAATTCGCCCGATTTCGAGTTCGTATAAAAAAGTTATGCCCGCTTTACTGAAGGGTGTCTGAAATACGTTTTTTAGTAGGGTTGTGAAACGCAATCGGAATGCATGGTGATTTTGTGTATGATTCAGCAGTGGATGATAATAGAGGGGAGGATTTATGAAGTGTGGATCTGTTTATGATCGAAATTTGGGGTGGGTAGGTAGGATAAAATTTTGATACAAAGGAAACAAATAACAGATGTAAACACGGAAACAGATCTAAATGATGCAAACGATAAACGATGAAGGCAAACAACCGGATGCAAAAAAATTTCGAATCCAGCAACAAAAACACAAACTAGAGACAAACTCAACACTACGAACTTTGATATAAAATTATGCAAAGGCTAAACATGGTTTGGACAGAAAAACACCTAACGATCTAAATATTTTTTTGTTGCGGCTTTTCTGTGAACGATAGGATAAATGCAAAATCAACAAGGATAGATATGAACCAGATGGTATACCTAAAGATATGATTATCACTTGATTTGTACGTGGTTCTCGATTTTTCATCAGGTCGTGATAACTATCGATTTAGTGGAGATGCGATACACAATCGATTCATCCTCAAATTAACACGATTCGAACCCCGCAATCATAGCACCACTTTTCTTCTGGTTATCAACTGTGCACACACGATTGACCTCGTCAAAAAGGCTAATACCAGCCTGTGAATCGAAGAACACAAGTAAGAATAAAAAAAACGCAATTCAATTACGAAATCTGAATTAAATCACCAAGTTGAAAAACCAACAAACAGTCAAACGACGAAACTATTTATAACAGAGAAAAACTAATCAAAACCTAAATTTAGTGACAGTGGCTACTATTTATATAGAGTTTAGGATAACTTTAGGGGTAACTCTAACACTAATAGACCTTAAAAAGATACACAGCCTAAAGATCAAGAGATAGTGTCGTAGCACTGGAGCAGTTTCTGAATATCATCTTATTTTAATGATTTTTACTGATTCTAATTGAATTTAAAGATGAGACCAGTGTCGTTGAAAAAGTTATGTTCTTATCTTTTCAACAATATCTAGAATGTGACATGATAAACCTTCGTAACCATTAAAGAAGGATCCAGTGCGTGGAAACCGGGCCAGTCGTACCGCTAGCGCATTCAACTCACCAAGCAAGGAATCTGGCGCTTGGCTGCCCATCCGGTCAGAGTGTCCTCCGTGACAATTTAATTTTGTTTGTTGATTACTTATGAGAGTTGATCATTTGTGTGGCATCCCGTATCTTGACCATATAAAAAAAATAATAAGAGCTGGATCGAATTTAAAATTTTCGAATCGAGCTTAAAAAATTTAAAACAATTCAAGTAAATTTTTAAGTTTCATATTTCAAAATGCGAGTTCCAAATTTTGAAAGAAAACATGTGAAATAAATTTTTCTCTGAAAGTTTTTTGCAAAGACTTGAATTTCAAAAATTTTGTAAAATTTTATTTAAACTTTACAGGGCTCAAATGAATTATTTCGTTTAATGGTTGTCTGTCTTCAAAATTTTGTGAATAAAATTTATTTTGATTTTTAACTTGGCTCCAAAATAAAAGTTGATCTATATAAAGTTTTTTACGGTCTGAAAAGTTTCAAAATTAATTGAGCTCGAGAAGTATTTCTTTCGCACCTCAAAAACTGGTGCGATGAATCGATTTTTAGCGGTCTCAGAAATTTCCTTATCAGTCAACTATTTTCGAAATTTCGTATCTTTCACATCCTTTTGCAAAAGCCTGTGCGTACAATATATATTGTAGAGCACACGTTTGAGAACTATTCTGCCAAGTTTCAGGTCAATCTAAGTTTGTTTGCTGTTACTTTTTCTGTCTCCAAAACGCTTAAGTGTTATACTCAAATGAGTCACAGTGAAGAGAGGCCCAGCCGTCAGCCATCCCACCGCCCCTCTCCTCCTACCTCCAGCCAGCGCGCCTTCTTCCTCTCGTTCATTGCCACCGCGCGACCGATCCTCGCATGAATGTGCGACACGAAGCCGGTGACGTGCCTTCGATCAACACGATTATGTCGCACGAGATTCACTCTCTCTCTCTCTGTCCCATCCGAGCCCCGCTCTCCTCGCTCTCTCTTGTTGTTTCTCTCTCAGCCAACGAAGCCACTGCCAAGCTTGACCTCTGCCTCCTCTGCGAGCACGCGCGAGGGGTGCACGGGCTTTACTGGAACTCTGGCCTCTGCGACGCCGTCATCTCCGCCTCCCGGGATGACACGCTCAAGCTCTGGTCCCCAGACCGCCCATCCTCTGTCCGCACTTTCCGTGGCCACGGGTGCTGCGTCTACGCCGACGCCTGGTCCGCGAGTCACCCGGACGTCTTCACCTACGCCTCCGATGACTACACCGCACGCATATGGGACGAGCAGGGCCCGACACCCGAGCTCGTCGTTCCGGCGCACGACCACACGGCTACTCTAGGCTAATGACCTCAACCGGATGAGGATGATTTTACTGGTGGGGAACATCACGGCTGACACTACTGGAATCAACAAGTTGTCCTAGCAAAATTTTCTGTTTCCCAGGGATTTTTGATATTCTAGGGGAAGAAAATTTCCCTAGAGCAAATGTATAAATCGTAGAGAAAAGCTTAGTTTCCCTAGAACTTTACTCTGATTCCTAGGCTACGAAATTTTTTTCGCCGAAATTTCGGATAAATCGTGTTTACCGGTAAGCGGAGGTAAAAAAACGAACAAGTCAAAAAATTTCAGTGAGATTTGAAATTGGAGCCGAAAAATCCCCGATTCGAGGCCGACATGGATGGGGCGAGCTGAGGAGGGGGAAGAGGAGGCGCCCACCGGCCAATTCGTCGACGAGCCCGTGATGAGGCAAAGCTTCTCGAGGGCATGCCCGCGTCCTACAGCGTCTCGAGGCGGAAGCTTTTGTAATCTGGAGACTAGAGGTCTACGAGAGAGAGAGAGGTGGCCTTTTTTCTCTTGCTTGGCGGAGCTGCGGAGGCACGGGGCTGCTTGATGCCCCGCAAATGCCTTCCGGCGAGAGAGCTGCCCCCTGCTTTTTTTATTTTTCATTTTTTTTAATCACAAAGAAAATAGTTGTGCTGCATAGTTATGTCTACGGTCCAATGCTACTCATAAAATTCACTCGATGAAACTATAAATCTAATTCAAAAACTAAGCTTAAAATATTTTTCTAATAATAATAGCTTAAGATGTTTTTATGGCTAAAGGAAAACGATGATATTTTAACCAAAAATAATAGTCTGCCGTGCTGTGAATTTGAGATATTATAATATTTCTATGTTTTAAAATGAAATTTTTGACTCAATTGATTAAAGAATATTTGTAGGGAGATCATGTCAAATTTTTGTTAAATTATTTTTGAATTTTTTAAATTCAAATCTGATATACGCGATATTTCTGATATATCGCATTTACCGGTGACCTCCGGTATTTTTTTTCCTACCGAAAAAAATTTCCTACTTCCTAAGAACTTCAAATTTTTCCTTAGTAATCAATGAGCGGGGGCATTTCAAAACTTTCCACTCTCTCTCTCCTCCCTCAGTCTCCTCCCAGCATCTCTCATCTGTGACTTTGTCATATGGTGGGCGGCCAAGGAATTCGGTGGTGGAGGCGGGCGCTATTTTTTCGGTAGAAAAAATATACCGGAGGTCATCGGTAAACATGATATATCAGAAATATCAGGTTTATCAGATTTGAATTCAAAATTTTTGAAAAAATTAACAAAATTTGGTATGATCTCGCTACAAGTAGGAGTAGTTTTTAAGCCATTGAGGCACAAATTACATTAAACAACATAGAAATATGATAATATCTTACCAAGAGATATAACCGTATTTGCTCACAAGAGTAAATTTCGTAAAACTACAAATATTTTACTTATAATATCACAAAACTACAGATTTAAACTAGAATTTCATAAAACTACAAATTTGCTACAGTAATTTCAAAAAAATATGTATAGAATATGTAATTTTATGATAAATTGAATACAAAATATGTAATTTTGTGATAAATTAGATACAATACATGTAGTTTCGTGATAAATTAGATATAAAATATGTAATTTTATAAAAAATATAACTTAAATGTGTAGTTTTGTGATAGTTTTATGAAATTTACTCAAAAAGTAAAAAAAGGCACATGTTAGTTAACGTTTGAGATATTCCGCTTCATCAGCTTAGTAATTTTTCACCTAGATAAAGCTTCATGGACACTTTCATTTCTATAACTTTTTCTCTTTTTCTAACTTTTCTTTTTCTCTTTCTCCCTCAAGCACACAGATTGACCTTCTGACTCGTGGTAATCTAATCGTTATTAACAGAGCTGCTTTCTCCGATTCGATTCTTCTCCAAACACAGTCGCCGCTGCCGACAGGGCTGCTTCTCCTACTAGACCACGGCCGCACTTCGCAGCCTCTGGTTGGCTACTGGCGCATCCAGCTGCGCAGCTTGCCGAACCCGCTCTCCCGCAGCACCTGGCCACCAACCTACCACCGCATCCGACTGCCCTGCCCGCTGCGCCCGAAGCACCTGGCGGCCGCACCAGCCGTCGCATCTGGCGGCCTTGCACGCCGCGCCAGGCCCATCTGCTGCCAGCCGGCCACCGCCGATTGCACAACCCCGCGCCAGGCCCATCTGCTGCCAGCCGACCACTGCCAATTGCACAACCCGCCGCAAATCGCCGTCCACCGCCGGAAGTCCAAATTTGACTGAAAAATTTTGACCGACATGGATTTTTTTCGGACCCCACCGGTAAAACCGAAATTCCGGCCGAAAAAATTTTCGTAGGGCGGGCGACACCCTGCGCGACGGCAACAGCGGCGACACTGGCGGGCACGAGGGCGACGACGGCGGAGCGCCGGCGGGCACGATGGCAACCGCGGCGGATCGTGGGCAGGGACAGCGGCGACTTCGGCGGTGGGCGGCGCAGGCAGCGTCGGGGCCTCGAAGGCAGGCGGTGCAGGCTCCTCTACAGCGGGCGGCGCATGGTCCTCGATGGCAGGCGGCTGACCGTGGCGCAAGGATCCTGGCGGCAAGCAATGCAGGGACCTCGGGTAGCGGCGCAGGTAGTACGGCGGCTGGCGGCGTGATGACCTCAGGCAGCGGCGTGCATGGGCCGCCATCGGCAGCAGCGTGTGGCATAGCATGGGCGGCGGCAGTGTACGAGGACGGCGCTTGGTGGCAGGCAACGGCGGCGGCGGCGGCGGCTGCGGCGATCTTCAGGGGCGGCAGCAGCGAGGCAGCAGCCAGCGATGGGTGGGCGGCGGCGCAGCGAGGAGCCACGGTGTGCAGTGACGGCCGGCCGGTCGGCAGTGACGGGCGGGGCAGTCCTGCCAGATCCTTTTTTTTTACTCCCTAGGAACCAAATTTCATAGGGAAGAAATCTTTCCCCAGAGTTTTCACTGTAGAGTCCGAAGGCGCTCTCTCTTTCTCGTCAATAGTTTCCTTAGGAACCTTTTCCTAGGGTTTTAGTAGGTAAACAGTTTCTTTAGGGTTTTTCAGCTTTTCTCTAAGGTTTTTGTTCCTAAGGAAAATAGTTGATTCTAAGTAGAGCTGCATCCGACCAGAATTATTCACACTTTGGGTTCGTCTCCACGTCGTTAAGACGTCGAGCCTCTCCACCGAGCCGCTGCTCCATATCCGCAGCGAGCCAGTTCGTATTTTGGGGTTCCCCAAATCAGGTTTCCAAGAGGAAGACCAGACATTTTCGACGAAATTGACGGCCTCCAGAATCCGCGTCGTCACCACCGTCATCACCGGACCAAAGGACCCCGCGGATGTCGACTTAGTGACGGCCATCTTTGAAGCCAGTAACCTCGACGCCGATCGTCTACGAGTTGCAGTGAAGCTCTAGGAGTTGGAACCTCGTCATCCTGCCCACTCCCCCGACGCCAATAACCTCGACAAAGTCTGCACTGTGCCGCCCCATGCCGTCGGCTCCGCTCCGGTGAGAACGCTGCCCTGTGGACCTAGCCATCCCGATCCTGTCACCGCGCGTCCCATTTTGGTTCTCGGCGCTGTGCTTCTGGCCGTTGGCAACCGCCGCCCCGGCGAGCCGGCCGCCACGGCCGTGGCTCAGGTGCCTAGGATCCTTTGCAACAATGCAGGATCCCATGCGACATCCTTGTGGCCCATTGTGTGGCTAGCCCATTTAGGCTGAAATTTTTTATTTTTGGAGAATCATTTACTAATGGTTTAGAAATGGTTTTTCCAACTTGTAAAAACTATAGAAACTTCATTCTAACGTGTCAAAATGTGAAATAAATTGGGTTAGGTTCCTCTCAACTAGAACACTGTGCTGAAGCTAACAACTTTTCAGTTCATGCATGAAATTAAATTAATTATTTCAAATCACAAAATGATTCATTAATGCATTATCATCATTCCTTAGCATGATAAAATCTCAGAAAATTTACTTTTATGTTTCTTTAGTTAAAATTTATGTTTTAGAGAAGTTTTTATTTAATTTCATCAGAAATGATTTTAAATGATGTATTGTGTTCAAATGGTATTTAAATCCTTACAAATCTATTTGATTTCAACAAATCATAAAATTTGGTCAGGAACTTGTTTATAATCTCTCTTTTATTATGGAAAAATTAAATTATACTTTAAGTTTTCAGAAATCTTTTTAAAGGAATTTTGTAACCATATTTGCTAATCTTCCTTTGAAAATGAAAAGCTATCATCGCATGTGAATTCAATTAAAGTTTAAAACCAGCATAATTCATTTCTTTGCATATCATTTCATGTTTAGGACCCTAAGCTTCCGAGGGGCACTTTTGTGACAATCTGTCAGCTGTACAATCTAACTTTGAGCAAGGCCAAAGCAAGCTCTGTGCATTAACCTTGTTTTAATATTCTAATCTTATCACTATGTATGGTTAGTATGGTAATGTGCATTAGGTTATAGGAGTTGCTTGAAAACCTAAACTGCATGATAGTACCCCTTACCCATGTTAAGTGTCACTGGTATAGGTAACTCGGTGTAGAGCCATTCTATATATCGTAGTTAACGGTAGAAGTCGAGTGAATGGAAACTTCACTCGTGAGTTGCAGGTTGTCACCTTTGGTTTGGAAGCTTTACGTAAATGATGAGGTTGGTTTATTTAATCATATGAAATGATAAGTTGAGACTAGACAAAGAAGTGTAGATTGGCAGCAGGAGAGAAGTCCTATATGCTGTAAGTCCTGTCTGTGTCTATTAATGATCGTATCGTTGTCGGCTTTATTGAGTAAATTTGAATAGTACTGATTACATATTGGATATATGGGACCTAGAAAACCAATGTAGCGTCGATGTTCGTAGTGACTAGATGTAACAAAACCCCTTCTTGGATGTTGGAAAAAGAATGAACTAGGAGGGCTTTAGATCTAACCATAGATAAGTCGGGATGGTTATCACATAGAGGACCACTGACCCGAGAGGAGTGAGCATCGGACCGGTCCTATGATATTTTTGTGAAAGGTTGACGCGTTCGACTTCGCAGAAGTGCGTACATGTCGTGTAATCAGGTTTCTCTGGCAGGATGTAAATCAATTATAATTGATGCCCCCTCACATTAACGAGTACTGCTTGTCTCTTTGAGTCACATTATAGTAAGAACTAAAAAAAGAAGTGGTTAAGGAAGAGAATATTATTTGTTTGATATATTTACTAATTTGCTTGGCAATCATGATTGTGGTAGTTTATAGTGCAAATTAAATTTATAATTCCTTTACACTTAATTTAGAGGCATTTGTGTTTTTACCCTTACTTTGGAGCTCAATTGTGGCTTCATTTTTAGGGTTTGTAATTTTGCCCTTGATTTTCAAAAGTGAAGGTGAACTTTACCCCTACTCCATTAAAACAACTTAACTGTGTTAAATATGACATTTACAAGACAATAAACCATTGATTTACCTATATTTTTTTTAGATTATAATTTTACCCTATGTTGTATAAGAACTGATAATATTTTAACATAATATTCGATAATATTTTGTCAATATTTGAACTATTTTGGAATATTAGATAAATTTCAATATAATTTATTTAAATTTTCATGAATGTATTGAGTTTTGGACGAGAAAAGAGGGAGGATACAATGATCATTTGCTATTTTATTGATTTTTTCTTATTATATTGAATTATTTTTTGGTACTTAAGCTAACAGTGTTAAAAGTATGGGTAAATAGATTGTTCGTTTTCAAATAGTAGGGGTAAAATCACAAACCCTAAAAAATAAGGGTAATAATGAGGACATCACTCTTTTAGATACACACAACACTCTTCAAAAATTACTATTGACGGAACTCATGCACGACAGTTGAATTTAGAGGTGAGCTCGTTCCTAAACACATATTTTCCTTCTTTTTAGAATAGATTGCTACCTCATGACTTTATCATGATTAGAAATATTAGAGAGGAACAAGGGAAGTTGAAGAATAACTTGGAGATGCACAAGACAAGGAACGACGTTCAATTCCAAAAAGAGTCTGAATCCAACTCGAGTTCGAGTCTGAGTCGGACTCCAGGAGCAGCCTGCACTAAAACGTATGCCTAGGTCGCATACGAACTCTGTTTTGGACGTTCTAGATATGGATGGAAAGCTAAGGAGATAAGCTTTCCGCCAGATCTAATCCCATGCCCAAATACTTTCTAGATCTCTAGGAATCATCACATTAATATGACATTCAGAATTTGTCAAGGTGTTGTGACACTATCTTTTAGTCCTTGGGCCGTGTATCTTTCTTAGGCCCACTAGTATTAGGATTTCCCTCTAAGGACGTCTCAACCTCTATATAAACAGTAGCCACCATCATTAGACTTAGGTTTTTGCTTAGTTTCATCTGTTATCAAACAGTTTCGTGGTTTGAAGTTTGTTGGATTCCAACTTTGTGAGATTAATTCAGAATTTGCAATTGAGTTGCGTTCTTCCTTGTTCTTCCTTGTGTTCTTTGATTCACAGGCTGGGATTAGCCTTCTTGGTGAGGTCAATCATGTGTGCACGGTTGATAACCAAACGAGAAGTGGTGTTACGATTGGGGTTCGAATCGTATTGATTTGAGGCCTAATCGATTGTGTGTCGCATCTCCACCAAATTGAGAGTTACCACGACCTGACAGAAGATCGAGAACCATATACAGATCAAGTGATAATTAGAGCTTCAGGTATACCGTCAGGTTTACATATATCTTTGTCAAATTTGTATTTATCCTATCATCCACAGAAAAGCTGTTACAAAAAAATAGTAGATCGTTAGGTGTTCCCCTGTTCAAGCTGTGTTTAGCCTTTGCATAATTTTATTTCAGAGTCTGTAGTGTTGAGTTTGTGTCCTTAGTTTGTGTTTTGGTTGCTGGATTCTGAAATATTTTGCATCCAGGTGTTTTCCTTCGTCGTTCATCTGTTATCATGTTCAAATTTGTTATCATGTCACATCTGTTATTTGTTTCTTTTGCATCAAAATTTTATCCCACACACCCACCCCATATTTCTATCAGAAACAGATCCACCCTTCATAAATCCATCTCTACATAATTATCCGCTGCTCAATCATCCACAAAATCATCTACAAAATTCGCACCTGATTTCCAATCCGAAACTCTTTTCAGCCTTTATCAGATATCTATACGGAGATCCATAGTTAAAATAGTCATAACTTATGTTTCTGTACTCTAAATTAGACATATAAGTACTTTTTGGATATCTACAAAAAATTTCTCAACCTTCGATAATCCTAGATTCAATGATTTCAGATCAGAAGTTTCTGTTTTCATGCTTCAAAGGTTTAGAATAGATTTAACAGAAAATTTGATATTTTCTCCAGGCCACATCTTTCATCATATTGGTCTGAAATTTGGTCTTGTATCATCTTTTGTGCTTCTGGATCAGAGACAAATATCAGAAAAATAAAATAAAAATAAAAGATGGAAATTAACCTTTGTTGATTTTTCAAGTGCTGAACAGTTTGTTGATTTCTTAGGCCTTATCATTTGTGTTGTTGCTGCCCTTTGATATCTTCATTCATATTCATGTAACATTTGGATTTTTTATAAGATTGGGCCAGCAGCTAGAACATAATAGTTAGAACACTTATTTAATATTGCTATCTATTATAGAATTGTGTTCCACTAATCATTATTTCAGCCCTCCAAGCTCCACATATCTACTTCAGATCAGCACTATATTTGACCCTGCTATTATGCAATTACGACTCTTTGGTTTCTCCTGCTACCAATTGTAGCATCCTTTGCCTTGCCTTGGTAAGAACCGTATAAGAACTTGATAAGTCGTTTCCTTTTGCAGATCTGTCACCATAGATCCCATCCCACTGTAGTTGTAGGAATAATAATTTGCGTTGTCTATGCTCTATTTTTCTAACCATGACAGGAAGAAAAGGGGGTGAATATAGGTTGAGCAGTACTTTGCAAAGAGTCCTTCATAATATCAATGCAAACTTCAAAAAACACAATGAGTATGTGAACAATATGTTGGCAAACCTTGGGAGATGTAATCCACCTCAAAGAGATGTCGATCATGATCAAGAGATGCATGAGGTTCGGAGTTCAAAACAATGCTACATCATCTCCTTCCATGAGTAATTATATTCTTCAAAAAAATAAGAAGGGGAGAATGATGAGGACATCACTCCTCAAATTAGTATTGATGGAACTCATGCACGACAGTTGAAATTAGAAGTGAGGTCGTTCCAAAACACATATTTTCCTTCCTTTGAGAATAGATTACTACCTAATAACTTTATCATGATTAGGAACATTGGAGAGGATCAAGGAAAGTTGAAGAATAACTTGGAGATGCACAAGACAAAGAAGGATGTTCAATTGCAAAAGGAGTCTTGAATCAAACTCAGGTTCGAGTCCGAGTCAGACTCTAGGAGCAGCCTGCACTAAAACGGATGCTCAGGTGGGATATGAACTCCGTTTTGGACATTTTATATATGGATGAAAATCTAAGGAGATAAGCTTTCCAACGGTCTAATCCCATGCCTAAATACTTTCTCGATCTCTGGAAATCGTCAATACAATATGACGCTCAGAATCTGTCCTATGCCCACTAGTATTAGGGTTTTCCTCCTAAGGACGTCCCAACCTCTATATAAATAGTAGCCACCATCATTAGACTTAGATTTTTGATTAGTTTCATCTGTTATCAAACAGTTTCACCGTTTGACGGTTTGTTGGATTCCAACTTGGTGAGATTAATTCAGATTTTGCAATTGAGTTACGTTCTTCCTTGTTCTTGCTTGTGTTCTTCGATTCGCAGGCTGGGATTAGCCTTCTTGGCGAGGTCAATCATGTGTGCACGGTTGATAACCGGAGGTCAATCATGTGTGCACGGTTATTGGATCGATTGTGTATCGCATCTCCACCAAATCGAGAGTTACCACGACCTGACAAAAGATCAAGAACCACGTACAGATCAGATAAAATCACAATTGAGCTCTAAAGTAGGGGCAAAAATACAATTGTCCCCTTAATTTACTGCTAAAACTTGAAAATAAAGATCCACTATATTAGTGCTGCTCTTTGCAAATACTCAGCCCCTTCTGTGTCAGCCTTTTCATGCTTAGGAGTCAGCTATAGTTGGCCACTTTGATGGGTAAGACTTGCTGAGCTTTAGAATGCTCAGGGCTCTGCTCTGCTGTATTTGTTTGCAGGTGATATCTCTTTCCCTCCTTTGGATCAACCGACAGGAGCGACCCTAGAGAGTGGCTATGTTTGTTTGGAGCCCTGCTCACCGTGCTGATCTGTTTGCGTGTTGCTAAAAGATGCATCTTGTGGGCATCGATGTCATCTTATACTTAGTCTTTACGAGACCCTAGTAGTATTTTAAATAAGTAAATGCTTCCGCGTTTTTAAAGACTTTGGTTTGTAACTTAATCAACAATTTGTAATATATTTTACCATGCTTGAGTTGTACTGTTAGTTCTTGTTTAGCCGAGTGACACCCGCTAATATCCTGGTGGTCGATGGATCATCTCTTCACAGGGCGGTCTGTCACAATTTGTAGATTTTTTAGTTTTGCTAATACGCTTATCATTTGTAGATGGAGGGAGTATATGAGTTAGTAGACATATTATATACTTATATATGAATTATATATGACTGGCTGCCAATATGCAATTTTAATGACATATGTTATTGAAATAATTCAAAACAAAAGGTGTCAGATTCTTACAATGAATGTAAGGTCATGAAATGATTTTTCCTTAACAAGAGACTCCTAGTTCCCACGTGTGTTTTTTTTATGGAGATTCCAGTGGCTATTTAGTTTTGTTTGATTTGTTGAATGATGTATAATATATGGTGATTCCAGTGGTAGGTGTTAGGAATAATGATTCTTTAGTACTCAACTCCATATTTAATTCCATAGCTGGCCTTTGATTAGCGTGTGCAACTTGACCTCTGTAACGTGAGAGTCATGTTCCCTTGTGTGTTTTTTTGATGGATATTCCTGTGGTTGTTTGGTTTTGTATTCTTTACCAACATGGTTGTTGAAAGCTGCATTAATTAGTATGATGATTCCAGTGGTAGATGTCAGGAACAATGATTTTTTTATACTCAATTCCAAATTTAATTCGTACGATATTCCAATGGTAGGTGTCACTGTGTCAGGAACAATGATTCTTTAGTACTCAATTCCATAATTTCAGAGTCGACATTTGGTTAGTGTTTGCAACTTGACATCTCCCATGTGTTTTTCTACAGAGATTTAGATGAATGCTTGGTTTTGTTTGCATTGCCAACATGGTTGGTGAAATGTGACGTCTTGAATTTTGACACGAATTAAAACTTGAAAATTTAAATTGTCGCTAACTAAAAATGCTGACATTTTTCTCTCTTTCCTCTCCTTTTCAAAGGACAAAATTTCGTTTCATATTCCAACCATATAAATTAGAAAATTTGAAATATGAAAAACATGAGAGTGTGAACAAGTACTTGATTTTTCTTTTTTTATTGAGTAAATTTCACAAAACTACTGGTATTTTACCTATATTATCACAAAACTACAGATTTAAGCTAGAATTTCAGAAAACTACATGTTTATTACAGTAATTTCAGAAACATATGTATAGAATCTGTAGTTTTGTGATAAATTAAGTACAAAATCTGTAGTTTTGTGATAAATTAAGATACAATACATGTAGTTTTGTGATAAATTAGATATAAATATATAGTTTTATAAAAATATGGCTTAAATGTGTAGTTTTGTGATACTATTGATAAAATACATGTAGTTTTGTGAAATTTACTCTTTTTTATTTGTTTGGGGTTTATATTCTGAATTCTTCTAAATTTCATTTAAAATTCGAATCGTCTTGTCCAAATCCAGAAATATTTAAATTTTAATTTATATTTCCGGCCATGGGCCGTATCTCGCTTCCTTCCCCCTTGCCAGCCCAACCCCTCTCCCTCCTTTCTCCCTCCACAGCCCAAACCGCAGAGCCTCCCTGGCCATGTCGCGGCAGCCCAGCGCAACCAGCCACCATCTTCTTCATCCTCCTCTCTCCGACTAGCAACGCTCGGACAATGGCGAGCGCGCCGCCAGGCGCTCTGCCATGCGTCCCTCGCCGGCTCGCCGCTGCTCACCACCGACTTGCCGACCTTCACCGCCTTGCTCCCGATAGGATGCTCCTTTCTTCCCCGATAGGCTGACATGCCCATGTGCGCCACAAACGTTGACTGCCGCTGCTCTGTCTTGGCCACCACTTTTCCTCCGACTATAAATTGGTGCACCCGCCCTCCGTCTTGCCCTCTGAATCGCGCCCAACCACCACCGCCTCAGAGTCAAGCCTCAATTTCTCTTCCCCAACTCCAGCTGCTCTTCCTCGCCGAGCGCTAGCCCTGCCAAAATTCTCCTTCCTTGGCGCCTGTCCTTCACGGCTGAACCCACGGCGGGCACCACCACGCCACCCTACTCCTCCTGCACCCGAATCCATGCTTCCCCGACACCGCTACCAGCCTGGGGCCTGCGCCGCTAACGTGCGCCGCCTATGCCCCACCACCAGCATTTTGCAGCGCTCCCCGCCCCCATCGTGCTGAGGACATCACTCCTTTAGATACACACAAGACTTCTCAAATTAGTATTGATGAAACTCACGCACGACAGTTGAGATTAGAGGTAAGCTCGTTCCTAAACACATGTCTTTCTTCCTTTGAGAATAGATTGCTACCTAATAACTTTATCGTGATTAGGAACATTGAAGAGGGTCAAGAGAAGCACGAAGAAAGACTTGGAGATGCTCAAGATAAGCAACGCATGTTCGACCCCAGAGGAGATCCAAACAACTCGGGTTCGAGTTTGACTCGGACTCAGGAGCATCCTACACTAAAACGGATGCCTCGGTCTCATACAAGCTTCGTTTTAGACGTTCTAGATATGGATGGAAAGCTAAAGAGATAAACTTTCCAACAAATCTAATCCTGTGCAAAAATACTTTCTAGATCTCCAGAAATCGCCCAAAAAATATAATATCCGGAATCTGTTAGGGTGCTGTGACACTATCTTTTGGCCTTTGGACCGTGTATCTTTTGTAGGCCCATTAGTATTTGTGTTTGCCCCTATGGTCATCCTAAAATCTATATAATAAGTAGCCACTTTTATTAGGGTTAGTTTTGATTAGTTTTCATTTTTTATCAAACAGTTTCATCATTTGACAATTTGTTAGTTTCACAACTTCATGATTCAAGTTGCATTTTTTTTGTTCTTGCTTGTGTTCTTCGATTCGCAGGCTAGGATTAGCTTTCTTGGTGAGGTCAATCATGTATGCAAGGTTGATAACCAGAGGAGAAGTGGTGATGTGATTGCGGAGTTTAAATCGTGTTGATTTGAGGCCGAATCGATTGTGTGTCGCATCTCCACCAAATCGAGAGTTACCACGACCCGACGGAAGATCAGAAATCATGTGCACATCAAGTGGTAACCAAAGCTTCAGGTATACCATCAAGTTCACATCTATCCTTGTTGATTTGCATTCATCCTATCATCCACAGAAAAGCCGCAACAAAAAAACGTAGATCGTTAGGTATTTCTCTGTCCAAGTCTTGTTTAGCCTTTGCATAATTTTATTTTAGACTCCGTAGTGTTGAGTTTGTGTCCCTAGTTTGTGTTTTTGTTGTTGGATTTGAAATCTTTTTGCATCCAGTTGTTTGTCTTCATCGTTCATCATTTGCATCATTCAGATCTGTTTCCGTGTTTACATCTGTTATTTGTTTCCTTTGCATCCTTCATTTTATGATTGAGCAACAGATAAATATGGAGAGATGGATAATCTATTTAGACAGTGTCGTACGTATGAAAGGAGAAAGCTTTTGAATGTTGCTAGTGCATTAGTTGATAGTGGTTTAACCTGGTGGCAACATTTATATATAACAAAAAAATATCCTCGAACATGAGTGATGCTAAAATTTTAATGAGAAACTTTTGTTGATACATCTTCTGAACCTATGTCTAGTTGTGATGAACACTCTTTGGAGGAGGAGCTTTCTACTGTATATTCTATTGCACTTAACATTTTGCAGGAAAGTGAGATCAAACAAGAAGATGAAAGTGATACAAACGTGATAAAAGAAAAGATACGCAATGTTCCAAGCATAGCCCAAGATGAGACGGATCATAACACACCAAAAGGTATTGCTAAAAATGAGAAGAAACATATTGCACATCGATCTACAAAAGGTAACAATATTTTAGTTGTGCTGAATTTTCTTGTCTATCCTACTTTTGTAAAGCAACCGCTAGTATCACCTTTTATTCATTTATCTTTGTCAGTGTTTGATTTGCCCACTAGTTTTTGTGATAAGGAGATA
>BCLF01000057.1:142577-156428 GCA_001602275.1 Zoysia japonica | reverse complement strand
CGGGCCCCCCCCCCCCCGCGACACAACGACGCGCAGCGCCCCGACCGACCGTGCGTGCAGCGCCGCGCCCATTAAACCCCGACCGGACACAGCGCAATTAAGTCGTGCCCCTCTGACTGGTCCCCGACGCTGCCGTCGCCGGAATTGAAGTCGATCTTACTTGGTATCTCGCTGCCTTACCGACCTTCTCCGGCTATAAATAGACACCCAAGGATTCGCCTCAGTTCCCTGCTACAACTACTGCCCTCAACCCCAGAAAAACTCGAAGAAATTACTCCTTCCCCAATTTTCTTGCGCCGCCGTCCGACGCGGACACGATTTCTCGCCTCCAGCGAGGCTCCGGTCATAGAGCGGCCGCCCCTGTCTCGTCCGGCTGGCGCCCAGGTCGACGCTCGGCGGTGCCGCCTTCCCAGCCGTAGATTTTCCCATGGACGTGCAAAATTAGACCACTCAGCCACTTTAAATCCCAGTCGTCCGATTACCAACGAGCGACCAAGATTAGATCAGCCTACCCAGTCGGCCCATTAAATCACGACCGTCCATTTTGAAATCCACGGACCAGATTAGCTCAACATAAACTTTGAATGATTTTAAAATCCCAGCCATTCATTTGTCTGGGTTCATGGTGGACCCGTGGACTGCGTCCAATCCCGTGGTCCACAGGTCCAACGACCCTTTCCATGGAATTTCCAGTACAAAAATAATTCCCACAATTCCAGAAAATGTCATTTTTCCATCCAAGCCCTCCAGACTCATAAAACTACATTTTAGTTAATTCTATAGTTTACAGAAACAGCCCTATATATTAACAATCTAACCCCTACACTTTTACACCAGCATACTATTGATTTCTTTAATTATAACAAATACACCCCTAGAGACTTTCTAATAATTACAATTAGGCCCTAGAACTCCCTACGCACTGCAAATGCCATATCTTTTCAGCCGTAATCCTGATTTCAGCGATTATTGCGGTCATGCGCCATTTATGAAATCAGTTTCGAATCCTAAATTCTTCATATTCTACTCAGTTTAATTCAAAAACTATAGTTCCTAATGATACCCTCCGATGAATTATTAAATAGACCACCCGTTTCATCTCCATTTAAAATTCAGCGACCACCTCTCAAACAATGATCTGAATCCCAATATCATCTTATCATAATATTTTTCTTTTCGGCATTCAAGTTTTATTGGAATTTATTTGACTAATTGCTTTTAGTTCTTTAATGATTTATTTGAACTCGTTATTCACTATCATTTGCTTTTAAATAGTGTACCTCATATAATCATAATAAACACAGGTTAATAATATGATTAGTGTGCATCTCAATTTGCTTTAGCTTACGTTATTGCATATGCTTCATGATACTCTTAGCATTACACTTATATAAGTAAAATCAAATAATTAGGTACTAATAATTAGAATGCAACTGCATACTAGGGAATTAAGTAATTAATCTCTAGTCTCTGCGTATTCATCTATATAGTATAAACTAAATGGATATACCTAAAATAAAGTTAGTAACTAATCAGTAACATATGATACTAATTAGTTGTTAATCACTAGCATACAGTAGTGAATAGGATTGCGCATAAAATAATGCATTAAATGACGTGCCATATGCTAGGTACATTCCTAATGCATGTTACATATAAGTATAATTCACGTTAGGGTAATAGCACTTTAGGCGCTAGATAATACATGCATATACGTGGTTTATCCTTGCAATTCTATAAGTATGACTTAAAATAGATTTAATAGTTAATCACGAATCTTTAGTACATATTGTTGAAACTAAGTCAAGCATAAATGACACCTCACACACTTTGTATGCTCAATGTACATGCTTTATATTAGCTTATAATCACATAAACACATTAGTGCTTTAGACGCTTGATAACACATACACTCATGTGACATACTAACGTAATCACATAAGCATTGTTTAAAATAAATTGAGTAGTTAACCCCTAATCCTTAATAAATACCGCTAAGTCATGGTTATGCATAAAATGACACATCAAACTCCTAAGATTATATTAGGCAAACCGTAATACAAGCTCATACTTGTATCAAGGCTTTAGTATAATTAACCATACATAGTCACACTTAACTACCCATGTAACCACATAAGCAATAGAATAAAGTAGCTAAATAAATATTTACTCTAACAACTAACCCAAAATAAAGAATACTAAGATACACATAAAATAATGAGCATTGCATTAAGATAGTCACCGCATCATGCATGACTTTATACTTAGTTTTACGCGTGGAGTTTATTCGGTTCTTATTCAAAGTTTAATTGGATCTTATCGAATCTTCTCAAGCTTTTATTTCTCTTCGCGGTAGCTTTATTAGGCGTATTCTACCGTGTAGACAAAGCTGAGTTCGAGGAAGAGCCAAATCAAGAGAAGCCAGAACAACTGACACACAAGGAGAAGCTCGAAGATTCCAACCTCAAGTCCGCGATTCAAGAATCGGGTTTCGAAGAGTATAAGGAAGACAAGCCCTACAAATTAAGGATTTGCAGGCAAGCTCTAACCACCTTGACCATATTAATCATATGATTTTGTTTCGCACCTATATGGCCGGAATGCTTGTATGTATTTTCTGTGTATTTAAACATTGTGTAGTAATGATCCTACTTGCTATTAAGTATTTATATTAACGTCAATTACTTACTTTCATTAATATGAAATACACCTTGTTATCCCGTAGATGACACCCCCTTGTTAACCATAGGAATTCCGTCATTAAATACTTTTAATGAACGGAAAATTGCCTTGATATTAAATGCTTAGGACTCTCTTGTGATGCCATGCATCACCACACCATACACCAACATTTTATAAAATGTGTTAATGTGTGCTTAGTGGTGTGAGTAAAATAAAATGGGTGGGTGATAGTGCAACATGTATTAGGTGGAGAAGGGAAATTTCTGGTTTGATGGCGAGGCTTCTGGTGGTGATTTGGTGACATGTGTTAAGATTCGGTCTAGTCCACCTGTCGTGGACAAGCGCTCGCCCTGCACACATAAGGACCGGTTCGCTGGACCTCAACATAGTGATTTTGTGCAACCACAAAACCTGTTATGGGCAGGACTTACCCTAACTTATTGACACTACCGTATGCTCTACTAGGCGGCCAGTCGGGCACGAGGGACCAAGGGTGGACACTCGGAGAGGAACGTACCTGAGCATTCCAACTCAAAGGAAAAAGAAGTACCTCGGCTTAGTGTATCTAAGTCTACAGAAGAAAATAAAGTACCTGAGAATTCAAGAAAAGTGAGTACCTGTGTTATAGCCCTTGGTTGCTTCCCAAGGTGGACATGAGGGGATGGGCGGCTAAGGTGGGACTAGCGTTATGTTACTCTCCTGCAAAGAGTGCGTAGCCTGTGAAAAAAGTGTACAACCTCTGCAGAGTGTATAATCCATTCGGAATAGCCGTTGTCACGGTACTGGCGCACTATTATCTGGGCTCACAATGATTAGTCTCTCATGCTTTCTTGACTGTGTGAGTGGGTGTAGTTGCTCGTGTTCTGGAATGGATATTGGTGGCCCTTCCAGTTAAAAACTTGGGTACTGAAGGGAAAGGTTTATTCTCCCTCAGGTCCACCCACTAAAATAATGACAAACAATATGTTGATCTCCTGGTTTAAAACTTTCTTTAGTGAACCATGCTGAAAATGGATTTTCGCAAAGAAACCCCTATGCCTTGTTCTTGCTACAGCCATATATGCATCAATCAGTATGCCCCTGCTTAGTATTAGGGCTTGATGAGTACCTTATGTACTCACCCATTTGCATTTGTGGTTTTAGTCAGAGGAAATTTCATAGAAAACGACGACATGCTGGGTTTTCGTTCTGCCTCCCAAGTTCCTTGTGGTTTTGGGTCTTTGTTTCTGCTGTTTGCTTCACTTTTAGCTGGTCAACTGGTGGTGGATACTTTATTCGATATATGCTTTTGATACATATTCTAATCTGTTAGTGCGTATCAGCTACTGATCTAGGGACTGATACGTGATGTACACTGTATCCCAAAAATGGAGTATGACAACGCAACTCATTTGCGAAATCTGAATTAAACTCACGAAGTTGAAATCCAACAAACCGTCAAATGGCAAAACTATTTGATAACAGATGAAACTAAGCAAAAACCTAAGTCTTATAACAGTGGCTACTGTTTATATAGAGGTTGGGACGTCCTTAGAGGGCAAACCCTAATACTAATGGGCCTAGAAAAGATACATGGCCCAAGGACCAAAAGATAGTGTCGCAGCACCAGGGTAGTTTATGAACATCATCTTGTTTTAATGATTCCCACTTACTCTAGTTGAATTTGGAAATGAGACTGGTGCTGTTGGAAAGGTTATCTTCTTAGCTTTCTATCCATATCTAGAACGTCCAAAATGGATACTGGATACAACCTGAGTGTCTATTTTAATGCGGACTGCTCTTGGAACCCGAGGGCAACTCGACTCCGAGTTGGATTTAATCTCCTCCGAGATTCAACGTGCCTTGCTGGTCAGGAGCATCTCCAAGTCCTTATTCATGCTTCTCTTGACCCTCTCTAATGTTTCAAATCTTGATAAGGTCATTAGGTAGCAATCTATTTTAAAAGGAAAGAAAACATGTGTTTAGGAACAAGCTCACATCTAATTTCAATTGTTGTTTACGTGTTCTATCAATACTAATTTGAGGAGTGTTGCATGTATCCAAAGGAGTGATGTCCTCATCATTCTCCCTTTCCTGTTTTGGAGTCATCCTTGATTCAAGTTTATTGTCAGGATCTCGACTTTACCATGCCCTGCAACATGCATGTAAAAGTGGAGGCCATGGGGGTATTTGAATGCAATCACTTGGTGGCTCAAAGATCCTCATAATCTCATCAATTTTTCCTTCTTGATGGCAAGCCGTCCTCAGCTTGCTTGCTTGGGTAGCATAATTCGGTAAACTTGCTTCGGAAATCAAACCAATTTTGTGCTTACTAAGGCACCACATGAAGCATTTGTATCATAAAAATCAGCACAACTAAATTTTCGGGATAATTTCTTCTCCAAGCAATTCAAGTTATAAGAAACATTATCATCAATCTCACTAGAAGGTAAAACGTATTTTATCCCAGCAACACTTGAGATGACATTATAGTTGCTATTCCAATATTCTATTTTGTCATCTAATCGCACAACATAAGAAGACGTCAAATTCGAACAAATGTAAACTCTTTGCACCATAAAGACATCTCTAGAATCATAATTGCTTATAACATAAAAATTGGTTTCAGTTAACAAAGGCAATTTAGGTTTCGAAAATATCATCCTCTCTGCTGTAGCAAGGTCACAAAAAGAATCATATCCAATATAACCCACAGTGCTTGGAGAAGATAGAAATTTCAGCTCGTCATTTTCATATGTAATGGGTGTGAAATGTTTAATTTCAACACTAGTGAATGGATAAAAATTAGGAGTATCGAATTCATTCACTTCTTGTTGCATAGGAAGAATGGAAATACCGACACACAACTTCTCATTCTTAAAACAACTAGTAGGCAAATCGAACATTGACAAAGATAAATGGATAAAAGGTGATACTAGCGGCTGCTTTACAAAAGTAGGATAGACAAAAAAATTTTAGCACAACTAAAATATTGTCACCTTTCGTAGATCGATGTGCAATAAGTTTCTTATCATTTTTAGCAATACCTTTTGGCTTGTTATGATCAGTCTCATCTTAGGCTATGCATGGAAGATTGTGTATCTCTTCTTTCTCCACTTACGTTTTGTCAGGATCATGTACCCCGGGTACTTGACGGCCCGTACTCGTATGCGTGTCTCATCTTAGGCTATGGATGGAAGGTGGGTCACGCCCGCACCTGGGCAAAGCGAATGACGGCGACGACAGCGTAAGGGCCCACCTGTCGGCGAGACGGCAGGATTGCATAGGTCCCACCATCTGTGACCCCGGACCGCCCTATATAAGGAGGGCCCGGGGAGCGATAGAGGGCGAGAGAGAGAGGGAAAAAACAAACCAACGAACAAAAAAGCAACGAGCTAGACAATGAACACCACTAGAGCCCAGGGTTCTTGCATCCATTCTTGCGAGCAACCCCTCTCATCCGTGCTCCAAGCATTTTCGACCCATTCCGGATTCTCTCACGAAGAGAGAATCTGACCCTTGTACAATTATCATCGAGATAATCCACTCTCTGGACGTAGGGTATTACACCGCTCGAGGCGGCTCGAACCAGGTAAAAAACCTTCTTGAGTTTCCCGTAGACTAGGCCATATCGAATACGAAGGCACACCGACCCCGCGACCGTATTTTCGTACTGTGCCGGTGGTCAGAACGCCGACAGTTGGCGCGCCAGGAAGGGGGCGTTTTTCTTTTGGTGTGCTCTCGCTTCGGTTTTTCGATGGCTTCCTACTTTGCTGTCGTGGGAGACACTTCGATCTCCCACCTTCGCTTCGGGGGCTTCATGGTCGCTGTCTTTGGAGATGGCCGGTCGTGGCAAGTCCCCACCTTCACCTCTGGGCAGGCTTTTTGCTTCGGGAGCCTGAACTTTGTCGCAAACGAAGGTGGCGAGCTGTGCCTCCAGGCTCCGTGCAAGAGGCGTCCTCCTCGGTGGCGCTGGAGCCGTCCCATTCTGGGCACCCGTTGAGGGAGTGCTTCACTCTCCACGCCACGAAGGGTGCGGAACCGGCGACTCCCGGCAATACGCCGGGCGCCAACCCGTCCCCGCGCCCCGCGGTAGACACCATCGGCCAGGTCTGATCGCCCCCGGGACGGATTAGCAGCCCCGAGCCTCGAGGCAAGACGGCAGCCGGGCCCAGCGACGCGGCTCGAGCTTGGGGACGGTCCACCCACCAGTAGCTCGCAGCTTGAGGACCGCCGACCTTCGACACCCCGCTCGAGAACCTCATGGTGGCAGCATGCGTCCTCGACGAGATTGCTGCTCCCGAGGACCCACCACTGAGGGAAGTGTACGACCACGTACGCTTCTACCTCGGCAGCGCGCTTCAACAACCAGAAGCGTCCCTCCGACCCCAGCAGTCGGAGACGAGAAGCAACCGCCGGTTCCAGGATCGGCGAAGCTCGGCCCGCGACAGCCGAGTCGAGGAACGAAACCCTCGACACCACGCAGGGTCGGTCCTCCCGCGACTCGGCCCCAACCGCGACGCCCGCGGCACCATCGATGCCAGACGGCAGGCGAGGAGTGAGCTCTGTGCCAAGTCCCGGTAGAGGCGCTCCCACGACCGCTACTACCGGCGCGGCTCCCTCGACTCCAGAAGCCCAAGCCATGATGGGGTCGGGCCCAGGGCGTTCGGATCGCTCATCCGGCACGCGAAATTCCCGTAGAGATTTCGCGCTCTGACCACCATCGACCGCTACAACGGGGAGACGAACCCCGTCCACTGGCTCGAGGACTACCGCCTAGCCTGCAAGACCGGAGGAGCGGACGACCTATTCGCCATCCAGTACTTGTCGCTCTTCCTCACTTACTCAGCCCGAGGGTGGCTCAAGCACCTCCTCGAGGGCTGCATCCAAGACTGGAGCGACCTGCGCCGAATCTTCGTCGGCAACTTCCAAGGGACTAACACGCGCCTAGGTAACTCCTGAGATCTTAAAAATTGTAAGCAGGAGCCCGGCGATTCGCTCCGAGATTACATCCAGCGCTTTTCGCGAAAGCGCAACGAGCTCCCCGACGTCAGCGACGCCGACGTCATCAACGCCTTCACTTGCGGCACGACGTCCAAGGTGCTCGTCCACAAGTTGGGTCGGAGGAACCCTCGGACGGCCCGAGATCTCCTCGACATCGCCACAACCTTCGCCACCGGGGAAGAGGCCGTGCAAGCCAACTTCGATCGAAGTCGGGCGAAGGATGAAAGGTCGGGGACCGATCGTCGGGGCGACCGCCCCTCTGACCGGCACGCCGACCGCCGCAACGAGCGAGGTGGCGGCCGCTCGAGCCGCAAGAAGGGGAAGGGTCGGCGCCACGATGACGACTTCGTGGCCGCCGCCGACCGGCCGGCCCGACCCCCGACCAAGAAGCCGGCCAACCACGATGGCCACTTCGAGAAGATGCTCGACCGGCCTTGCCCCAACCACTCCGTGCCGGTCAAACACACCCTTCGGAATTGCCACCTGGCAAGGAGGTTTTTCAGGAGCGGATTCCAACCCGACTCCTCGGCGGCCAAGGTCGACCCCCAAGCCAATGGAGCTGAGGACGACGCCGGCGCAGCCTTTCCCAAGCCGGAAGACTGCCTTATGATCTTTGGCGGCCCATCTTTGGCGGCCCCGCGGCCTACTGCGAGTCCCGCAGCCGCCAAAAGAGGACCTGGCGGGAGGTCAACGCAGCCGACCCTGCGGTCCCCCGCTACCTCAAGTGGTCCGAGGCCCCGATCACGTCTCGCAACCCGGGCACCTCCCGCTGGTGCTCAACCCCATCGTCGGCTCTGTACGCCTATCAAAGGTGTTCATAGATGGAGGGAGCGCCCTCAACATCCTCTACTCCGACGCCTTCCGGGCAATGAAGCTGACGGAGGCCGACCTCCGCCCAACCCATACTCCGTTTCACGGAGTCGTCCCCGAGGGCTATGCAACGCCCCTCGGACAGATCACGCTCCCAGTCACATTCAGTGACCGGAGCAATTTCCGGACCGACTCGCTCACCTTCGAGGTGGTCGACTTCATCGGCGCCTACCACGCCATCCTGTGCCGGCCGTGCTACGCGAAGTTCATGGCCATCCTCAACTACGTCTACCTAAAGCTGAAGATGCCCGGCCCGAAGGGCATCATCGCGGTCTCGTCGCGCTTCCAACACGCTTTAGCGTGTGAACAGGAAAGCTTCGAGCTGGCCGTCGCCAGATCAGGCCCGGCCCAACTGGACGAGATCCCAAAGCCAAGGGGTCGGCCCCGACGCTCGACTCCAGGGCCGCGTCGTTGACATCCTTCAAGCCCGCCGACGATTCCAAGGAGGGGGCTCTCGACCCCGCCGACTCCTCCAAGAAGGCTAGGGTCGGGACAGCGCTCCCCAGCGAATAGAAAAGCACGCTTGTCGACTTCCTCATCCGGAATCAGGACGTCTTCGCCTGGGCACCATCGGACATGCCCGGTATCCCGAGAGAAGTTGTCGAGCACTCCCTCGACATCATCGCGGGCTCTCGGCCCGTCAAGCAACGCCTCCGACGTTTCGACGACAAGAAGCGCTGGGCCATCGGGGAAGAATTGACGAAGCTCTTAGATGCTAAGTTTATTCAAGAGGTCTATCGCCTCGAGTGGTTAGCCAACCCTGTAATGGTGAAAAAGAAGACCGGGCAATGGAGGATGTGTGTTGATTACATGAGTCTCAACAAGGCCAGCCCGAAAGACTCCTTCCCTCTCCCGTGCATCGATCAAGTGGTGGATTCGATCGCCGGGTGCGAAACCCTCAGCTTCCTCGACGCATACTCCGGGTATCGCCAGATTTCCATGCACGGGTCCGACCGGGCAGCCACATCCTTCATCACGCCCTTCGGATCCTTCTGCTACATCACAATGCCATTCGGGCTCAAGAATACCGGTGCCACGTACCAGTGCTGCATGCAGAAGTGCTTCCATGACCAGCTGAATCGAAATCTGGAGGTCTACGTCGACGACATCGTCATCAAGACTCGGCAGGCTTCCGACCTCGTCCAAGATCTGGAGGAGACGTTCGCGAACCTTCGGCGCTATCGAATCAAGCTGAACCCCGAAAAATGCATTTTCGAGGTGCCCTCGGGCAAGCTGCTCGGCTTCGTCATCTCCGAGCGGGGGATTGAAGCGAACCCCGAGAAGATCTCCGCCATCCTCAACCTCGGGCCCATCAGCGACGTCAAGGGCGTCCAGAGGCTGACCGGATGCTTTGCGGCCCTCAGCCGCTTTATCTCGAGGCTCGACGAGAAGGCGATGCCATTTTACCGACTGCTACGAAAAGCAGAGCGGTTCACCTGGACGGTCGAGGCCCAGGAAGCCTTCGACCGGCTCAAGACCCTACTCTCGTCCCCGCCGATTCTCACGTCCCCGACCCCAGAGGAGACTCTCCTCCTCTATATTGCGGCGACTTCGAAAGTCGTCAGCACCGTCCTCGTCGTCGAGCGGAGCGAGGAGGGTTGGGCTCTCTCCGTCCAGCGACCTGTCTACTTCATCAGCGAGGTGCTGGCCGACGCAAAGACTCGGTACACCCAGGTGGAAAAGCTGGTCTACGCCATCCTCATCACGAGCCGCAAGCTGGGGCATTACTTCACAAGCCACCCCGTCCGGGTGGTCACCGGCTTCCCACTCGGGGAGATCGTCAGTGGCAAAGACACGGTCGAGCGCATAGCCGCGTGGGCAGTAGAGATCATGGGGCTCGACATTGCCTTCGTCCCTCGGTAGGCCATCCAGTCTCAAGCCCTGGTCGACTTCATCGCCGAGTGGACCGAGGCTCAGGAACTGCTGGCCCCTAGCAGCGTCGAGTACTGGACGATGTACTTCGATGGGTCCTGCATGCTCAAGGGCGCGGGGGCTGGGGTCGTCCTGGTCTCCTCAAAGGGAGACAAGTTCCGCTACGTACTGCAGTTGCAGTTTCGCGACTCCAACAACGCGGCTGAGTATGAGGCGCTCCTCCACGGCCTGCGAAAGGCCACCACCCTCGGCATTCCATGGCTCTACGTCAAGGGTGATTCCGAGCTGATCGTCAGTCAAGTCATGAAGACATCCAGCTGCCGAGACCCGAAGATGGAGGCCTACTGTCAAGAGGTCCGCAAGCTCGAAGACAAGTTCGATGGGCTCGAACTCCATCACGTTCTACGTCGAGACAACGAGGCCGCCGACGTCCTCGCCAAGATGGGGCTCGGAGCATGAACCGGTCCCCGACGACATCTTCCTCGAAGTCCTCACCAAACCCTCCATCAGGATCATCGAGGGTCCACCCACCAAGGGCACGAGCAGTGAGCCTACCCAGGCCCAGGGGCAGAGGTCATGGCACTCGCCCCCGATTGGTCACGCGATATCTTTGCTCACCTTCAAGACGGCACTCTCCCGGCCGATGCCAACGAAGCCAGGAAGGTCGCGCGACAGGCCAAGGCCTGCGTCATCTCAGACGGCGAGCTATACAAGCGAAGCACGAGTGGTATACTGCAGCATTGCATCCCTCAGGAGGAGGGCATGCACCTGCTTGACGACATCCACTCGGGCATCTGCGGTCACCACGTCAGACCCAGAACCCTTGTCGGCAAAGCCTTCTGCCAAGGCTTCTACTGGCCAACGGCTGTGTTCGATGCCGAAAAACTCGTCCGAGCTTGCCAAGGTTGCCAGTTCTATGCCTGGCAGACGCACCTGCCGGCCCAGGAGCTCCTGACGATCCCGATCGCCTAGCCCTTTGCTATCTGGGGGCTCGACATCCTCAGACCGTTCAAAAAGGCGCCCGACGGCTTCACCCATCTCTTCGTCGCCATCGACAAGTTCATCAAGTGGATCGAGGCCGAGCCGGTGCCCAAGATCACTTCAACCTAGGCGGTCGGGTTCATTCACGACATCATCTGTCGGTTCGGGGTTCCGAACTCCATTATCACCGACAACGACGCGCAATTCACTGGTCGACAATTCTGGGAATTTTGCGATGAGTATCACTTTCGCCTAGACTTCGCCTCTGTGGCGCACCCGAGGACGAATGGGCAGGTCGAACGGGCTAACGGGATGATACTCCAAGGGCTGAAGCCACGGATTTACGACTCCGTCAAGCAGGTAGCCGGACGATGGGTGAGCGAACTCCCGTCAGTCCTTTGGGGTCTGCGAACAACCCCCAATAGGACCACCGGGTTCACATCGTTCTTCACGACGTTCGGAGCAGAAGCGATGCTGCCGATCGACCTCGACTGCGACTCTCCGAGACTCCGAGCCTACGACGAGAAAAGGTCGCAGGTCGCGCTGCAAGACAGTCTCGACCAGCTGCAAGAGGCGCGCGAAGTCGCTCTCCTACGCTCCGCCAAGTACCAGCAGAGGCTACGACGACTGCACGCTCGGCGCGTCAGAGGTCGGGCGCTGAACGTAGGAGATTTAGTGCTGAGAAGGGTGTAAACGAAAGCCGACCAGCACAAGCTGTGCCCCCCTGGGAGGGACCTTTTGTAATCAAGCGCGTCTTGAGGCCTAGTGCTTACAAGCTAGCAACCGAAGACGGTCGAGAACTCGAGAACGCATGGAACATCGAGAACCTCCGAAGGTTCTACACTTAATAAAAACAGCTAAGTTCTTGCAACTTTACTCTCGTTCATCGTTTTTGGGCTGCGAGCCGTGGCCGTCTCGGCCACACCCCACACCCGAGGGCTACTTACCTCTACCCTCTCGAGCATCGCAACGTCCAACCTCGCTTATTGTTTATCGATTTTTTACGCCGGGGCACCGCTCCCCATTAACTCGTTACGTTTTTTTGCTTCGTTTTTGTTTCTTCGGGGTCGAATCCCCGGCCCGTGTTGAGCTCGCAGGCGACCCCAGAGCGATAACCTTCGCGCGCTTTTCGTTCGAAGTCTCCTCGCGGCTACACTATCCACGATCGAGAGCCGATGACGCTCTACGGCTGTATCGGGCCCGACACCCGACCCTACGAGCTATACTCGACCCATTCGTGTGATTGATGCCCAGCGAAACCCGAAAAGGCAGTCGCAACTAGCGAAGGAGGGTCGAAAACTCGAATTCAATAAAAAATGACTTCTTAATCGACATTTTTTATTACAACGACGTTTCTTACAAACTTAAGATTTATACATAGGGGAAAGAGCCGAATCGCTCGGGCAAGAAGTCCTCCGTCTTGAAGTCAGCGACGATCTTCGCTCTCGCCTCCTGCGTCTCCACCGAGATCGCGTCCAGCTGCTCGTCTGAGTAGCCGGACGCAAAGCCCTCGACGACCCTGCTGAAGTCCGCGTCTGGATAATAGGAGCGGACCAGGGCCAGGGCTGTCGAGGACCCGTCCTCCAATGCCCTCATGACGATGTCGGAGACGACCCTCGAGAATGGATGCAGGGCGTGCGCGAGGACCCCTGTCGGGACGAACTCCGCCGGCACGCCGGAGTACAACTTCTTAAGGAGGTCCAAACCCACCGACCTGAGGGTCTGAACCTCGCCTACCAATCCTGCACCCAAGACCGTCAGCGAAACAAACTAGAGACAAAACTAAGTCAAAAAGAGATCCGCCCTTACCATCTCGCTCCTTTTTGGCGGCTTCGACAGCCTGCCCCGCCTGGTCGAGGCTCTTTCGGAGCCGCTCGTTCCGGACTTGGGCCGCCGAGAGCTCCTCCTAGGCCCTAGCGGCCTCCTCGCGCGTCTGCCCGAGCTCCGTCGCCGCCTGCTCGACCTCGGACTGCAGCACGACCCGCTCTGACTTGAGGAGGTCGACCTGCTCGAAGGCTCGGTTGCTCTCCTCCTTGGTCATGCGGAGCGTCTGCTCCAAGGTCAAGCGGGCTCCCTCGGTGTGCTGGGGAAGGAGCCCGAGGCGCCGCATCACGGTGTCGTGCTCAGCAGCTTGACGACGAAGCCCTGCAACACCGCAAATTAAAAAGCTCACTCTGAGGTCGGGCTAAGGCGACACAACTTACCGACGACCGTGCGGTTGGCCTGTTCGAGGGCCGCTGCGTCCCAGGTGGCCCGGGCGTCGGACGCTGCTGCCTCCGCGCGCGCCTTGTTCGCCTCTTCGAGGGTGACGCAGGCCGACTCCCGAGCAGCAAGCAGCTGCGACCGCAGCTCGGTCGCCGTCTCCCCCGATTCGGCCTGAGCCTTCGCTAGCTCCTCCCGCAAGGCGTCGACCTCGGACTGGGCGGCGAATCCGCGCGGGGGCCGACCCAGGGCCGCGTAGAG
>BCLF01000057.1:111526-141901 GCA_001602275.1 Zoysia japonica | reverse complement strand
GGCGGCCCCGACATCGCTGCTCGGGACCGCGGCGCTCGACGTCTCGATGACCTCCGGCAACTTGCCGAGAGCCGTCTTGCTCTGCCCGCGCCCCACGGTGGGCGCCACCGACGGCGACGGAGCCATCGCGCCCTCGCTCTGCCCGACCCCGACGGTCGAAACGACGCATGGCCAACCCTCGGATCGCCTCCAGGCTTGGGGGCTAGACCCATAAAGCGCGCTCATATGTACCCGAAGAACCTGCCATCAACGAATGATGGTTCGCATAACGCTTCAGCCCATGACCGACCCTTCGGATCGCTCGAGGGCTCGGGGGCTATGCCCTATAGGCGCGCTCGCGAGCTCCCGTAGGATCAACCATCGACGAACGATGGACCGCACAACGCTTCAGCCCACGACGGACCCTTCGGATCGCTCGAGGGCTCGGGGGCTACGCCCGTAGGACCAGAACGGACCTCGAGAACGACCAGCCCAGCACCGCCTTGACCAGAGGCCGCAAACGGCGCCCGGCTCAGGGGCTACTGTTGGGATCATGTACCCCGAGTACTTGACGGCCCGTACTCGTACGCGTGACTCCGAGTTAGGGGCCGGACGGCAGCTTTCGGGTTTGTGTCCCGGCCCCCAAGGCGACGAGTTGCGAAACGCCGCATTGTCACGAAGGCGCCGACCTCCGAGGACTGACCCCTGGGAGGTAGGTACGACATAATGGTGTATTTACTCCAGCAGCCAACTGCCCACTGTCCTGACAGGACGGAATGAGATTTACCACAGCGGCACTCCAGCAGGAGCCGCAGCAGTCAGCGGACAAGACCCAACGGCACTGTGTTGACACAGCAGTACCGGACAGGCGCTACAGTGCCCGCCGCTGCGTTCGATGTGACAGGTCACGCCCGCGCCTGTGCAAAGCGAATGACGGCGACGACAGCGAAAGGCCCACCTGTCAACGAGGCGGCTGGATCGCATAGGACCCACTATCTGTGACCCCGGACCACCCTATATAAGGAGGGCCCAGGGAGCGATAGAGGGCGAGAGAGGGGAAAAACAAATCAACGAACAAAAAACCAATGAGCTAGACAACGAACACCACTAGAGCCCAGGGTTCTTGCATCTCTTCTCGTGAGCAACCCCTCTCATCCATGCTCCAAGCATTTTTGACCCATTTCGGATCCTCTCGCGAAGAGAGAATTCGACCCTTGTACTATTATCATCGAGATAATCCACTCCCTGGACATAGGGTATTACACCTCTCGAGGCGGCCTGAACCAGGTAAAAAATCTTCTTGAGTCTCGCGTAGACTAGGCCATATCGAATGCGAAGGCACACCGCCCCCGCGACCGTATTTTTGTACTGTGCCGGTGGTCGGAACGCCGACACGTTTCATCTTTTTGTTTGATCTCAATTTCCTACAAAATGTTAGGTGCAATAGGAGGTACACTAGACAGTTCCTCCTCCAAAGAGTGTACATCACAACTTGACATAAGTTCAGAGGATGTACCAACAAAAGTTTCTCTCATTAAAACTTTAGCATCACTCCATGTTTGATGATATTTTTTAGTTATATATAAACATTGCCACCAAGTTGAAGCACTATCAACTAACGCACTAGTAACATTGATAAGCTTTCTCCTTTCACACATACGGCATTGTCAAAATATATTATCCATCTCATTTTCGCATGGAATATATTTAATAGAATCTAGACCATCATATAAAGGAAGAGATAAAAGACTATAATTACTCGTGGAAAGAGATGATGTAGCAATGGTCCAAACCTCATGCATCTTTTAATCGCGAGCGACATCTCTCTGAGGTGGATTACATCTCTCAAGGTTTGCCAACATATTCTTCAAATACTCATTTTTTTAAAAGTTGCATCGAGATTATCAATGACTCTTTGCAAAGTACTACTAAATTTTTATTCACCTCTTTTTCTTTCTGTCATGGTTAGAAAAATAGCACATAGACAGCAAAAAATGTTATCCCTATAACTACAGTGTGATGAGTGGTAAAAATTACGCAAAAGGAAACACCTCACCAGGCTCTTGCAAGGTTCTTACCAAAGCAATGCAAAGGATGGTGCAACTAGTGGTAGGAGAAACTTGGAATCAATTATGTAGCAATTGCAAGGTCGAATACACTGCTGATTAGAGGTGAATATGTGAAGCTTGGATGGCCAAAAAAATTTTAGTGGAACATAATTCTATAACAGATAGCAATATTGAATAAGTGTTTTAAGTATTATGTTCTAGTTGCTGGTCCAATCTTATAAAAAATCCATTTGTTACAAGAATATGAATGAATATATCAAAGGGCAGCAACAACACAAACGATAATGCTCCAGAAATCAGCAAAATTTAATTTTTGGCTTCTTGATGTTCAAAATTTTTTATTTTCTTTTGTTTTTCTGATATTTTTTTCTAAACCAAAAGCACAAAAGATGGCACACAACCAAATTTCAGATCAATTTGATGAAACTTGTGACATAGAGAAGATCAATTTTGGAGCGAGAAAACAGAAACTTCAAATCTGAAATTGTTGAATCTAGGATTGTCAAAGGATGGAAACTTTTTTGTAGATATCTAAAAAATACTTATATGTCTAATTTGGAGTCTCCGTATCAAATTTTTTGTGTCCAAGAACAAAAGTTATGACTACTTTAATGATGGATCGCCGTATCAATTTTTTTTGAAAGTCTGAAAACAAATTTGGATTCCAAATTAGGTGCGAAATTTGTAGATGATTTTGTGGTGGAAGCTTATGGATGGGTAATTTGGATGCTAGGGATCTGTTAGTGGTTGAAACAGGGGATGGGTAGGTGGGAATTTTTTTTATGCAATATAATAGATGTGACACGATAACAGATGTGAACACCACATAACAGATGAATGACGAAGGAAAACACCTGGATGCAAAAGATTTCAAAATCCAGCAACCAAAACACAAACTAAGGACACAAATTCAACACTACAGACTCTGAAATAAAATTATTCAAAGGCTAAACACGGCTTGGATAGGGAACACCTAACGATCTACTATTTTTTTGTGTAGTGGTTTTTCTGTGGGCGATAAGATGAATGCAAAATTGACAAGGATAAATGTGAACCTGATGGTATACCTGATGCTCTGATTACCACTTGATGTGTACGTGGTTCCTGATCTTCCATCAGGTCGTGGTAATTCTCGATTTGGTGAAAATGTTACTCACAATCGATCCGGCCTAAAATAAACAAGATTCGAACCCCGCAATCGTAGCACCACTTCTCCTCTGGTTATCAACCATGCATAAATGATTGACCTCGCCAAGAAGGCTAATCTCAGCTTGTGATTCAAAGAACACAAGCAAAAAAAAGGAAGAACACAACTCAATTACGAAATCTGAATTAAACTTACAAAGTTGGAAACCGACAAACTGTCAAACGGCGAAACTGTTTGATAACAGATGAAACTAAGCAAAAAACTGAAGTCTAATGATAGCGGATACTGTTTATATAGCGGTTGAGACATCCTTAGAGTGCAAACCCTAATACTACTAGGCCTAGGAAGGATACATGGTCCAAGGACCAGAAGATAGTGTCGCAGCAACAAGGCAGTTTCTGAACGTCATCTTGTTTTAACGATTCCCATTAACTCTAGTCGAATTTGGTGATAAGACTGTCGTTGGAAAGGTTATCTTCTTAGCTTTCCATCCATACATAGAACATCCAAAACGGATACTGGATGCAACACGGGCATCCATTTTAAGGCGTGTTTAGCATGGCTTCGGAGTCTGACTCTACTTTGGAGTTCAAAAAATCTTGCCAAACACTTCAACTCTTAAATTTCGTGGAGCAGCTCAACTCTACTGAGTTGGTGGAGCTCCATTTCATTTTTCTGGAGCACCCTTTTTCCAACTCCAAAAACATTCAAAATAGATCTAGGTGTGGATTTTTGAAGTAATTACCCACCATTGCCACCGGTTACACAAACAGACCCTTCATTATATTATCTGTTTCTATCCTTGATCTATCCTTGATGTGCTCAGATCCACGAGATGCTCAACGTGCAGCAGCTCTTTCTGAGGCTTTCTTCGACAAGCAGCCGCCATGACCAATTGATTGGTCCATAGCTCCGGCTACTCCTTTTTGACGTGGTCTTTGTTGTGTAGCCATGTGTCTATGCGTGCTTGCTCGTTGTTAACTGTTGTTCAGTGTTACCAGTAGTAGTTTAAATTAGCATAGGATATGGATAATGTGGTTTAAATTAGAATTGCTTATCAATGTTTTGAAGGAAAAAATTTTTATGACATTGACCGGTACTTGGTAGGGCAAAGATTATTACAAAATGAAATAAATTAGTTAATATATCCTTAATAAATTAATCAATTAACTAAGGGTAATAATGGTAATCAACTTAATAAACTCTCTTTTGTTAAGTTACAATCATCCATCTAGTCAAACACCTTCACAAACAACTCTAACTCCACAGAGGAGTAACTCCACCAGGGAGTTTTGAAGTAGAGCTGCTCTACGATGGAGTAGAGCCATACCAGACACGCCCTTAGTGTAGACTGCTCCTGGAACCCGGGGACAACTCCACTCCGAGTTGGATTGAATCTCCTCCGGGGTTCAACGTGCCTTGCTGGTCTTGAGCATCTCCAAGTCCTTCTTCATGCTTTTCTTGACCCTCTCCATTGTTCCTAATCATGATAAAGTCATTAGGTAGCAATCTATTCTCAAAGGAAGGAAAACATGTGTTTAGGAACGAGCTCACCTCTAATTTCAAGTGTCGTCCATGGGTTCCATCAATACTAATTTAAAGAGTGTTGCGTGTATCCAAAAGGAGGTATGTCCTCATCATCATTAGAAATCAACCACATATTATACGAAATAAAGTAATTGACTTCTAATCACAATAGATTTTCATGCTTATTATAATTAAATAAAGTGAATATTAGATGGCAAATATATGCATCTATGTTACCTTACATTCACATGCACTAGTACTTGTGCTATGCATTAGCTTTAGTAATTTATTTATAAGGATAAAGCTAAGTAATTAATTGTTAATTGCTAATAATTGCACGCATATAGAGAATTAAATAATTAATAAGCTAATAATTGCATGCATATAGAGAATTAAATAATTTATAAATGGCATAGCATGCACTTATCCGAGACCTACGCCAATTAAGGGTACACCCAATGCTTAGTGGTCTAGTGATTACGCATGCATACATGTAAAATACCATTATGAATGTCATCCTATGCATATGCGCGCGCACACGCACACGGGACATGCTTATGCCTCATGCGTCAGGCAACCACAAACGTACACCTACGTGCCTATCATAAGATGCGCCTAAACCAATCCCATCACATGGAATAATGCTATCTCAATGTATACACAAATCACTAGCAAGTGCGCGTGTCCAACATATACGGATACTTGTTCACAAGTCCGTATTATGGGAACACCACTACACACTCACAAAATCACACAAGCACTAATTATAATTAACTTAAAAAGAATCCAAATCATCAACCGATAGTGAACAGTTCTAACTTAAAATTACACATAAAATAATGCCTCACAAGGTAGGCAAAAGTATGGCAGGCACCCCGCAACGCATGCACTTGCATCGCAGACCCAACTAGAACACAATTACTAACCTATAATAATAAGAGGATGCACATAAATAATGCACCCTGCATCAAGCCCATTGTCAGCGCATGCATTGTATAGATTCCTATCAAAAAGGCATCTGTGTTGTTTACATAACAAAGCATGCACACACCCTCCCCTGGCCATATCCAGCACACAGCTCAACACTAAAGATTCCCTAGGCGTCACAACTAGGAAACCCACTATTTAATGTCACCCTAACGTAACAACTGTCGCATCATACAATAGCCGCACCATGCATGATTTGCCTTCGGTTTTCCCCCATGATGTTTAATTGGATCTTATTCGAAGTTTATATGAGTCTTATAGGTTCTTCTCGAGCTTTGTCCTTTTGCGGTAGTTTTATTAGGCATATTCTTATCGCGTAGATGACATTGAGTTCGAAGATGGGCCAGATCCTGAAGAGGAGCTAGAAGGACTTTTTCATGAGAAAAAGACAAAGACTCCAACATCAAGCTAGGGATTGAAGACTCAGATTTTGATGACCAAAGCTCCAAAGATTAAGCCATGAAGGGTTTGCATGAAAGCTATAACTCCTTGACCTTGTTTAAGCTATGTTTTGCTATTGTTCCTATAGTGCCTATTTATACTGCTACGCATGATATGTTGATTTAAAACATTGTGTTAGTTATAATCCTAATTGATTTATTAATTTATTGATATTAATGTCAGTTATTGGACATTAATGTCGATTGCCTTGATTATCCGTTGATGATGCTCCCTTGTAAACCATAGGATTTCTGTTGGTAAAATCTTTTAATGAACAGAAAATTACCTTGATATTAGATTGCTTATTAGGAACCCTTATGCAATGCAAAGCATCACCACATCATACACCAATCATTTATAAGATGTGTTAAAATGAGTTTCGTGGTGTGAGTAAAATAAAATAGGATGGGTGATAGTGCAACTGGGCTAGGTGAAGAAGCGTGTTTCTGATCGTGGGGCGGGGCTTCATGTGAAAGGTGACGTGATAAGTGTTAAGCTTCGATCTAGTTTTCCTGTCATGGATAAGCACACCGCCCCTGCCATATAAGGACTGGTTCATCAGTCCTCAACGTAGTGATTTTGTGCAACCAAAAAACCTATATTGGCAGAACTTACTCTAACTCTTTGGTTATCCACATGAGCCCTTAAGGCAGTCAGTTGGACACAAGAGGCCAGGTGAAGACGTGAAATACTCATGATCCAGTGTTCGATAAAAGTATGGCCCTGCGTAATGGGATCGTACTGCCCATGGATATAGACCTTGGTCTGTGGTGCCTCCCTTTGAGGGAGTTCCAAGAAAAGTCAAGAGAAGTTAATTTCCATGCAATCTAGCTTCGCGAATATACTATCGCGTCATCAGGACTAGGAAAACCCCGATCGATGACCTTTGGATGCATCTTGAGGTGGATTCTATGGAAACCTTTGTAGTTTGGGGTAAACGATATGCTACTCTTGCTCGCAAAAGGGTGCACAGCCTATGCGTACAGTGTGGTCATTGTCACGGTATTGACACACTACAGCTTGTGCTCACTTTGATTAGTCTAATATTATCCTTGTAGAAGTGAGTGGGTGTAGGTGCCTGTGTTTTGGAAAGAGTCGGCTGTGTGTCAGGGGTCGGTATGGTTGCGTTCCAGTGCCCTGTATAAAATTTGGGTACTAGTGGGTTTGATGAACATCTCTCACAGGACCAATGTACTAAAATATGGAAATGAATGTTTTTCCACTATTTTGTAAAGCTTCTATAGTGAACCCTGCATAAAATTGGCTTTCTGCACAGCAAACTATATAGCCTTATTTTTGCTACAACTAAATATTTATCTGCATATACCCTTGCTTAGTGTTAGAGCTTGTTGAGTACCTTATGTACTCACCCATTTGCATTTGTGATTTTAGTCAGAGGAAGATTCGCAGAAGACTATGACATGCTGGGTTTTGTTCTGCTTCTCAAGTCTGCTTGTGGATTGACCCTTGGTTTCCGCTGTTTGCTTCACCTTTAGCTGGCCATCCAGATTTTGGATGATAGTAATCCTTGCCATGTTGCCGCCAAAGGTCTGATATAAGGTATATTACTCTACCGAAGTTTGCTTTTGATATACATTCTGTTGTGTTCGTACGTATCAGCTACAGATTCAGAGATTGATACATGATCACTACTACAAAACGAGCCCACGGTATCACTCCAAAAATTATAACAATATCGTTCGAATGTGACAGCCGACACTAACAAGTCCCGATGGCCCCCAAAATTACGACCCGACACTGTTATAACCCCAACAGTGTCGGACGCAAGTGATATCATCCTACAAAACGACACTAATTTCTAACATTATTCAATAGTGTCGGTATCAGCAGACGTCACGAGCAACCAATAGTACAGAACACGACACCAGTGTCGGTCATTGCTTACTCCATCCACATCAGACACTAGAAAGAAACACTATAGTGTCGGACAAATGTGATCTAACAAAAACTAACACTGATAATGAACAAATCAGTGTCGGTCGGGCCGACGTCAAGAAAAACTGAAACTAGTATCTTTTAACAGTGTCGGTTTTTGGTGTTTTTGGTCAGACGACACTGCTATCGCCAATATTGTGTCGTTTATCATGATCTCAATATGTCCGACACTGGTAGTTCGTGTATAAACACTCGTCCCCTTCCTCCCGTCGGAGCACTCTGTTCGATTTTGTTTCGGGAGTGTGTCCGTACGGCGGCCGGGAAATTTGAAATACAAGGGGGGACGGTTCTGATTCCGTTTTTAATCAAAGGATACTGCTCCAGGAGGTAAATCCATGTTATCTTTGGAAGTTTTATGGTCTTATGATGTGGTTTTAATGTAGGTTTAGGGCGGGATATCGTGAGAGGTTTAGGGCGGGATAGCGTGTATAGGCGTAGATTTAGGGCGGGTTTTGTAGATTCCAACTAATTTTGTTGACCTCCAAGAGTATTAGTACATAGTTAATTAGATAGATCTCTAGTTTACATATATAATAAGACCTATACTATGGTGCGGGTGGGGGCAGGGGAGAGAGTGAAAAATTAATTGTATATCTAGTTAATTTTATATCCACCATATTATAATTTTTCTCTCTCTTTATTTCTTTTTATATTAGTGATTTGTGAAGATGGAGGACAGATCTTGGATGTACAATGGCGCTGGCGAAAATCCATTTTTATATTTCAAAAATGTCACTTCATTTATTGAAGCTGCTAAGACCAGAAATGTACATATGAAAACAGATAGATTATGGTGTCTATTTAAGGAGTGCAAGAATGTTGTAATGTTTGACACGCCAGAAACAATCCGTGAGCACTTGTTGGAAAATGGTTTCATTGAGAACTACTCAATATGGACCAAAAATGGAGAGACACAAGCGAATACACCAAGCAGTGGAGAACAAGAAGTTGGGATTGGATACAACAAAGAGAGGGTAAGAGGTGAAGGCAACATCGAAGAGGCAAGGTCAGAAGGAAACAACACAGAACAAAGGGATAAAAGAAACAACGATGATTCTGATGTGTTTCATGAAAGCCATGATATTAAAGGCTTCGATGTCGAGGAACTGTTGCGCCACATTGGGCACGAGGAAATACTGGAGAACAAAATGAGAGGCTTAGATAACTTACAAATTTTGGAGAAGGCTTTGAAAGACCTTCTATATGCGAAATCAAATGAGAGGCTTAGATAACTTACAAATTTTGGAGAAGGCTTCGAAAGACCTTCTATATGCGAAATCAAACGGGTGTGATAAGGAATGCATGATATTGCAAACGATGCTTGATCTTCTCACACTAAAGGCCAAGTATGGGTAGTCAGACACCAGCTTCAATGAATTGCTAGAGCTCTTAGCCAAATTATTATCAAAACCAAACAATTTGCCAACTACCACGTACCTTGCAAAGAAATTGTTGTCACCATTGACACTGGGCATACAAAAAATACACGCTTGTCCGAACCACTGCATATTGTACCGCAAAGAGTACGCAAACGACGTGAGATTTCAAGTGTGCAATGCTAGTCAGTACAAAAGGAATGATCAAAGTGACGATTCAGGATCTGTGGATTAGCAAAAAGGAAAGAAAGGGAGGAAGATGAAGAAAAGCATTGGTAGCAGTCTGGATGACCAAGATGGCGACAAAAGAAAAGTTCCAACACTTGTGATGTGGTACCTATCAATAATAGATCGATTGAAGCGACTATTCTTCAACTCTTGAGATGTTGAACTCATGATCTAGCATGCGGCCGCTGATGGGCCCAAAAAGGACGGGAAGCTTCGGCACCCGGCTGATGCTCGACAATGAAAAACCTTTGATGTTAACCATCCTAAATTTGCCAGAGATCCAAGAAACTTAAGGCTAGGCTTAAGTACTGATTGAATGAATCCCTTTGGTGAGATGACAAACCCACTTAGTACTTGGCCAGTGATTCTAAGCCCATACAACATACCTTCATGGCTGTGTCACAAGAGGAAGTATCTTATGTTAGCTATCCGTATTTCTAGTCCTAAACAAGCTGTCAATGATATAGATGTCTTTTTAGAACCTTTAATGGAGGATATGAAAAAGTTATGGGAAGATGGGGTCCGTGTTTGGGATGCTTACAAACAAGAGAGCTTCACACTGTATGCCATGATTTTTGTTACCATCAAAGACAATCCCGCACGCTTGACACTAACTGGACAGGTCAAAGGGAAGACAGGATGTGTAGTATGTTTGGACCAAACATCATCAATGTACCTTCCTTTCTCATGTAAGTTGGTGTACATGCGGCGCCGATGATTCTTACCAAAAAAGCACAAGTATCGTGCAATAAAGGATCAATTTGATGGTACACAGGAGAAAGATTTGACACCGATCAATCGTGATGGTAAATTTGTGTTTCAATTGGTCAGAAATATCCATACCGTCTTCGGTAAGGCAGTGAAAGGAAAAAAAGAAGAAAAATGATAAGGCTCCAGGAGATGTTCTGTTTAAAAAACAATCGATATTTATCATACTGGAAAGAGTTGGAGATTGGCCATGCCATAGATACTATGCATGTTGCAAAGGGTGTTTTTGAAAGCACGATCGGTACCTTATTGGATATCCCAGGTAAGACAAAGGATGGAGTTAGAGCACGTAGGGACCTAGAAAAAATGGGAATAAGGCCAGAACTTCATCCTCAGATAAGACCAAATGGAAAGTATTACTTTCCATCGGCAAGCTTTACCCTCACACTTTAGGAGAAAAAATCAATATGCAAGTGTCTACGTGGTGTTAGAGTCCCCACAGGTTTCTCATCAAACGTAAGAATCTTGTTTCAATATCTGAGCTGAAGATGACTGGGTACAACACTCATGACTGTCATACCATGCTCACCCTTTTCCTCGCTATTGCAATCAGGGTTGTCAAACAACCATACATAAAGATGGCCGTCATACGAATGTGCCACTTCTTCAATGCTATATCCAAGAAGGTAATCGACATTTGCTGAGTTGGAGAAGACACGTAAACAGATGAGAGAGACTATGTGCCAACTCGAGATGTGCTTTCCACTATCTTTCTTTGATATGATGGAGCACTATATGATTCACATAGCAGATCAAATTTTTGTCCTCGGCCTTGTTTATTTGCATCATATATATCCGTATGAGCGTACATTTGTCTATTATGAAGGGCTGCGTACGCAATCGTGCTCCCCCTGAGAGTTCCATGATAGAGGGTTAAACAACTGAGGAGGTTCTTGAGTGCTACAACGATTACATGAAAGATGGAAAACCAATAGGTGTGCCGGTGTCACGGCACAAGGAGAGGCTCCTAGGGAAAGGAACAAAAGGAAACATTCAACGATCAGAGTATTGTAAGAGTCCGAGATGCACATTATAGCATCCTTCATTAGTTACATATTGCAGCGCCATACATCCAACAACACTTGCAATAGCTTCATGAAAAAAAATGAACATTCTACAGAGGATTGGATCATGAAAGAGCACAAAAAATGTTTCACGTCATGGTTGAAGAACCAAAACCTCCCGATTGGTACAACAAAAGATGAAAAAATGATGCGTTTATTGGCCGATGGTCCCTTAATGTTAGTTACATCATGGCAGGCATATGACATCAATGGGTTCACATTTTATACCAAGGCAATGGACGACAAGAGCCAGCACCAAAATAGTGGTGTTAGAGTAGATGCCAAAGACAGTGAGGGGAACAAGAACACATATTATGGATACATTGATGAAATTTGGAAACTCAACTATGGAACAACTTTACAGATCCCTGTATTTAAGAGCCAATGGGTCAAGCACCCACAAGGTGTTGAGGTGGATGAAATGGGCTTAACCCTTGTGTCCCTAAACAACAGAGGTCACAAAGATGACCCATGGATACTCCCACAACATGTCGCACAAGTGTTTTATGTTCTCAAGCCCAAACACAAGAAGAAGCACATTGTTATCCCTAGAAAACAAAGGATCATCGGGGTTGATAATGTCACAGATGATGAAGAATACAACCAGTTTGATGAGGTGCCCTTTTTTTGCGAATACAGAAATGATAAATATCTTTGAAGCAAGACTCAGTTATTCATCACTTGTTCCCTACATGCGCAATGATGGCGAGGGGAAGTTAGTTCAAGCTAAGTAATTAAAGATGTCATAGTTTTGTAATCGAATTATTTGTAATCTAATTATTAAATATTATATTATGAATGTGTCCTCTTGTTTTGTGATATTAAGGCTAATATTGTTTCCCTCTGTTCCAAATTACTATCTGTTGTAATATATAATTTATAAAATGAAAAAAGAAAGAATGTACAACAATGTGTCCACATTGGACATTGCATGGCCACTGCAATGTCCAATCTGGACATACAGTTTACATGCTTCCTCAAGAAACGATAGAAAGCCAGAGCTTATACATCGGTCGACACTTGCAAGAATAGTCGAGGTGGGACTAAAGTAATAATGTCGATCAAGTATGAGGTCAGCAGCAGACGACATTATATATCGCAATACTATCGGTCCAAAATGACATCAACAGAAAGGACATTACAATGGATTATAGTGTCGGTCAGATATGACATCACAATAACCGACATTAATGCTATTCTGTCTCAGCACTACTCCATACTTCACCTCCGTTCCAAAATACTCCCTCTCTTCCAAAATATTTATTAAATTACAAAATCTGTCCATATCCATGTCTCTTATAATATTTAACTTGCAGTAATAATTTATATAAAATTACAGAACAAGCAAGACAATTATAAAATTTAACTTGTAGTATTATTATTTAAAAAATTACAGAATCTCTAATATAAATTTACATAACTTATTTCTATTATATAATAAAAAAGAAGAATGTAGAACGATATGACCAGGTTCGTAGTGGAGGTTACGCAGGTTATGAGTTACGTCCACTGCCCACCTGCCATATAGTTTACACACTTTCTCGCCTACAAACAGACAACCAGAGCTTATAAGTTGGTCGACACTACCAAGTATAGTCGAGGTGGGACTAAAGTTACGTCACGTAATAGTGTCGGACAAGTATGACGTCAGCGGAAACCGACATTACAATGGATAATAGTGTCGCTCCTGTATGACATCAGCAGAAACCGATATTACAATGAGCAATAGTGTTGGTCATGTATGACATCAGCAGAAACCGATATTAAAAGAGAAACCGATGACTTTTAACTTGTAGTAATAAAATTACAACATCACTCAGCAAACATAACTTAAAACATTTCAATTTTTTAAGCACCAAATGATCCATTATTTTGTACAATGTTTTCTAGATGACGAGCATTCCTATTTCATTTTAGAACGTATTTTTTTATAAATTTTGTAATCACTTTCAACCTACATTAAACATTTTCTTGTGCTCATAACGTACAGTGCCATATGATTGGTAACCTATAGTTCCACTTGAACTATAAATTTCATGAAAAGACTAAAAAAATTCAAACAGAAATTTGTCAGGTTCCTTACACAATACAATTTAATAAAATCAAATTGTAGATCAAATATCATTATATACGTCGAAAAAACATTAAAGAAATTATTAAACTTATTAGCAGTGTCGATCAAGCTAACATCAGCAACGACAGACATTGCAAGGCCAACAGTGTCGGTTGGACGTGACCGAAATTACAACGTCACTCAGCAAACATAACTTAAATTATTTCAAATTTTTTTACGCGCCATATGTTCCATTATTTTGTACAATGTTTTCTAAGCTTGTAAGCATTCCTATTTTATTTTAGAACGTATTTTTTATTAATTTTGTGATCAGTTTCAACCTACATTCAACATTTTCGTGTACTCATAACATATAGTGCCATATGATTGGTAACCTATAGTTCCATTTGAACTAAAAATTTCATGAAAATACTCAAAAAATTTCAAACAAAAATTTGTCAGATTTCTTACATAATGCAATTTACTAAAATCAAATTGTAGATAAAATATCATTATATACGTCGAGAAAAAAATTAAAGAAATTGTTAAACATATTAGCAGTGTTTGTAGTGTCGGTTCTCGTGACGTCATGGTGCCCGACATTGTTACTCTTACTATATAAGCAGGCCCTGTCGCTTCATTCCACACTAAACCTGGTGGCCTTTTTATTTTCCGCGCGACGCCGTTACGCTGCCAAAATTTTTTGCCAACCCTAAACCAGCCGCCACCGCTCCCATCACTGCTGCTCCGGCACCGGCTGCGGCTAGTCGATTGTCCTCCTTGGCTCCGACATCGGTCACAGCTGCGCGTCCTTCTCCGACCTCTGGTTGCGTATTCGCCTCCGACCTCGGCGCCCACCACGTTTCCTGTTATGGCTCCGGTCTCTCGGTGTCTCCTCTCCCCCTCACCCACTCCGGAACCCTAATGTAAGTACCCTCACCCATTCTTTCTGGGTAAGCCGCCTCCCCTCCCCCATTCTGGTAATCTGCAAACTGTAAGTCGCATCCTCTCCCACCATTGTTCCTCTCAATTCTTGTGGCTTCGAAATGCTATATGACATTTTTGATGTATATACATATTATTGTTTAGTTTATGGATACATTGTAAGACCTTCTTTGACACAAAGGTAAAATTCCTGATTCCTATGTTTCTCCTGTGAATTTGATCTGATTCCTGTGAAATTCTTGTGCGAATCCTGTGAAATTGTTGTGTGAATAACAATGTCGGATTGATGATGTCAGCGACCGACACTGTTACCGTATAGTGTCAGTATTGCTGACATTATCTTTGACCGACACTACTATGACTGACACTACTATAACACTTGTCCTAAATTCTCTTATATATAGGAAAATTGCTATTGCTATATGACATCTGGATTATAAACATAATCTAGTATAATCAAATTTTAGGCACAATGTATTTATTATAATAGTACTTTTCAATTGTAGTTGTGCTCGATGATGAAAGCGGACTAAGTGAGATGAGAGTGACAGCATGGACCATATATATCTTGCGACTTGCGATATCGAATATGTGTTGCCATATGAGTCAAGGACCTTAGAGCGTTGGAAGGCTATTAAATTGGCAACCCGCAATGAGAGCAAAAGTCTTTCTATTCTATACTCTCTTCTTTTCAATATCCATTTAGATACAATAATATATATTTTTGTATTTTTTAGTACACAATCTCTACAATGGAGGAAGTTGGTGCATCGACACCTGTGGCTTCTTCTCCCAAAAGCTCAAGTAGCTCATCTTTTAAGGAACCTTCCCCTCCCTATCCTCCGTGCACAAAAAGGCAGCGCCTGCCACAAGAAGACCTCGATTACAATCCAATCAATGAGGTATTTGATAGTCAAATTAACACTGTTTATTTTAACTCAAACGGAAATACCTTATATAACTCTATCTTTCGTAGCATATTCCCGCTCGAAGCACTAGACGATTTAATTTCACTGATGAAGAATAAGCGACAGTGCCAACTGAGGACATAACCACCCCCACATCATCCACTTCACAGAAGACACAAAAGGGTGGTTCTAAGAAAGCCAACAAGCTTCATGCTGAATTTTTGCTTTAGAAGCTGTCGACCAATGTGGTGCACTTGTGGAGCCAGAAGGAATAAACGCAAAATCGCGTAATGATTGTGGTGTCTTAGTAAGAGAAAAAGTTAGGATTACATTTTATGATTGGCGTAGTGTCCCAAAAGAAAAAAAGAATGAATTGTGGGACAACTTGTGCGCAAAGTACATTTTCCCTACAAATTGCCTTGACTGTGCAAAAAAGGCTTCTCTCTACACAATGGAAGATGCCTTCGGACATTTACGACGAACCTTAATAAGGATTATGTTCGAAAGGGTCTGACACCATTCAACAAGATCGGTTTCATCACACCTGATTATTGGAAAGCATTTGTTGAGAAGATGACATCTGAAAATGCTTTAAAGAGTAGCGAGTCTTTTGAGGAACTGAGTAAAAAGAACAAGATGCGTCTTAATCTCGGTCCAGGTGGATATGCAGCTAAAATCAAATAGTGAAGGCTAAAAGAACGACAGGATCAAGAAGCTGGGATACCGGACCCAGTACAAGGATGCAGTGAACACACTCAAAACTGGGTCTTGGGTCGATCCAAGTCAACTGATGATGGGCAATTGATTCCTAAAAGCTCAGATATTAATGAAGTTGTACAAAAAGCCAAGGAGCTAGCTGCAAAGGAGAAAGAAGGCACCTTTAAGCCAAAGAGGGAAAGAGACTAGCTTACCGTTGCCCTTGGAAACGAGGAACATCGAGGTCGTACAGGAGCTGTCTCTTCAATGGCTGCATGGAAATTAGGGTTCCCGGATGATGCGAGCAGGTACAGGAAGCATGATCCACCCAACAAGGATGATGAACACGAGAAGTGAAAAGAAAACTTCTTTCAATTCCACAAAGAAAATCCATAGTTCGTCCAACCATTTGCTATATCGGATGTCTGAATCAGTGTTGACAACATCGAGACTATTCTAACTACTAAAACCTGCCTCCAAGCAGCCATGGGTCTGCGCCTGAATCGGCCATTAAGTACCCAGTGGATGATATAATCGAGAATACTCCATGCTCATTGAATTTGGCTCTTGGCAGGAAAAGGAGCATCAAGGTTGCAGAAGGCATTGCAATGCCTGGTCATACATTTCATAATGTATCTATTCCACCAGTGTGTGCCAAGGTGCAACTAATCAAGGTAGTAGATGACAAGTATCTTGATTTTGGTCTCAATTATCCTAATGAGGAAGAGGGGATTGACACTCTGGGAGATGCCGTTAATAATTTCGTCCTTTGGCACCGACGATATATTGTTTTGCAATCTGCGGTTGAAACGACACCAGTGTCTCGACCTACTCTAGCACTTTCACCTCGGTCTTCTCCAACAGAAGAGAATGAAGGTGTTGGTGCTGAGAAGCCTATCATGGACCCCCTCCGCCTCTCGAGAGACATGAGGATGAGACTGTTGCTACTGAGGGGCCTCTCATGGCCCCCCTCCGCCTCTCGAGAGACATGAGCATGATGCTGCTGCTGCTGAGGGGCTTATCATGGACCCCCTCCGCCTCTCGAGACACATGAGGATGAGGGTGTTGCTGAGAAGCCTATTGATGACCTCCCTACGCCTCAACTGACACGTGCTAAGGACTCAACATCCAGCAAGAGTATAGGTCAGCACCTTCTATTAACTAGTATGTTAACCGCTAAAGTGTAGAACACACATTAATGTTTTCTTTTACAGTTCAAACGTTCCTCAAGGTTATGAGAGAACCATACACCTATGAGAAAAAGGAACTGGTGGAGCACACGCCTCTGGTGCCTGAGAGTCTTCCTAAAGGATCTTGGGATCTTACAGAGGATGATTTTCTTGAGTTCAAACATGGCATGCCACTATTACCGAGCTGTATGTTCAAGGAGAAGGACTGGATGATGCGTAGATTTCACAGGTGGTACTTAGAAGCATGTTCTAAAGGTGTTCAGTGTATACAAGCTAAGATTCCTGGAGAACTTTTTAACACTGTGCCAATAGATCTAAATGTGCCATTTGAAGACATACATGCCCTCTATCGACTTAAGAGATTGGATGCCACTCTCATAACCGTATGGTGCTTGTAAGTGTTTCGAACAATAATAACCTTATAATTAGTTATACTATTAATGAACACCATAATTGACTATATATTATTTCATATTTTTAGAATGTGCTTCCACTATAGTGCGGATAAGAGAGTCTGGTACCTTAACCCAACAGCAATAAGCCAATCAGCGATCAATGTCCCTATGGACCACCGTGACTTGAAGGGCAAGAGGAAGAATGAACAAAAGGCGTACCATAAGGTGTTGGTCGAAAATGCTAGGAATGCTATATCAGCCTACATAGGTAGGGTCATGTACAATTGGCGGGACAGAGAGTGCATCATGGCTCCTTATAACTTTGAGTGAGTATGCTTTCCTCTATCACTTACTTAACCCTACTTTTGACTAATAAATTGAAACACTAACATGATTAAGTGTACTTTTGTTGTAGCGATCATTGGATTGCTTTCATGATATATCCAAAATATGGGAAGACTTAGGTATTTAACTCCCTTGATCGTGAGAGAAGCACCTACAACAATTTCTTGGAAGTCCTTGATGCGTAATGACCTCTAATATCATTTTAATTCTTTAGTGATCTGATATTCATAATCATGACATAATATTTCTTATCGGTGACAGCGCTTACCGGTTCTACATCAAGCTTGGAGGAAAACACCATCCAAAACGGAAAGAAAAAATATTGTACAAAACACATTTTTTGGTACTACTACACCATAATTCAATAATCTATATCACTATATTTTTGTTTATATTTTTGAGACTTTTAACCTTTCCATTTTGTTCCCAAAGTGTGCAAAACAGGCTCCTAGTAGTGTACATTGTGGCTACTATGTGTGCAAATACATTGAAGCTGGCTCTGGAAAATACATGATATTGCCCAAGAAAGATTATGTATGGAAAATGTAAATACTTGCATTTTTAGTAATATTGTTATATGCATTTTCACACTGTATTGGTATTTGCATTTTAGTAATTACTAATTATGTTCTTAATATTGGCAGCCAGACAGGTAGGTGCAAGTGCAAGAAAGCTAATTTGATGAAGCCACACTCTATGACATTGCATCTCGGATGATCTGCTTCATGATACATGAGTTTATTCATCCAATGGGTAAATATTATGACCTAAAAGGTGATGTGGCAAGACATGAAGAACTATCTAATTGTGAGGGAAATATAACAATTTTGAACTAATTCGGCAAAACTTTGAGGCTGGGCAGAAGAGAATTAATGAAGAAGACCGGAGTTGGCCGAGCAAATGAAATTTTAGTTGTTAGTTCTATGTGAAGTATGTAAATTGTATATGTGTAAATTAAGCTACTGCAGTGGATGAACTTGTGTACATATGTGATTCTAAACATTCACTTTGTGAATACATTGTCTCTGTCAATATATTTTATTAATCTGTTATTTGCATTTGATTTGTGTTATTCAGATGGCTCTTATATAAATACATGAAAGTGTCGGTTTTGTGACGTCACAGAAACCGACACCCCTAATATAGGAACTAGTATCGGCCATGTGACGTCATAATATATGATATGAGAGTTTTATAAACAATGTCGGCAAAATTGACATCCTTGAGACCGACACTGTTGGTAGTGAGAGCAGTGTCGGTTGCATGACGTCAACACAACCGAAACCACAATGGAAATGGCAGTGTCAGTTCCATGACGTCATAATAAATGACACTGATGTTAACGTTAACGTAAATCAGTGTCGGTCGTATGGCGTCAAGAGAGCGACACTGGTATAACTAATAGCAGTGTCGGTCAGATGATATCATACCGTCGAACATAGCTGTTGTCGTTACTTCTGTCGATCAGATGATATCATGCCGTCCGACATTGCTGTTGTTGTTACTAGTGTCGGTCAGATGATATTATGCCGATCGACACTGCTTTTGTTATTGCTAGTGTCGCTCACACTGGCGTCATTTTGACTGACACTGAAGACACTGCTATCAGTGTCGGCCAGATGATGTCATTTGACCGACACTGATAATTTGATTCAGTGTCGGTTTCTTTGGACCGACATTGATTACCATTTACAGCAGTGTCGTATGACGAGTGTCACACAATTTGACCGACACTGCAGAACCTTATGACCCGATATTGAAGGGTCTTTTTGTAGTAGTGGATGCACCGTGTATCCCAAAAATGGGGTGCAACATGAAAGCTGCATTAAGTATGGTGATTCCAGTGGGTAGAAGTCAGGAACGATGATTTCTTCAGCACTCAATTCCACACTTAATTGTGGTAGAACCTCTCAAAAAAAGGATGATATGTCTGGATATGTTAGATCTCCTGTGATATTGAACAACAATATCCAAATAGTGCAAAATAAGTGATAAAATACATTACAGGAAATAGATTTAAATCTTATTTAGTGACTCTAAACTTCGGAAGGATTATTTACAAAAAGATCAGCACTGGTAGTTGATCATTCTTTCAAAATTTATCCATACTAAAAGGATATAACATCATGATTTAAGTACGATAGATATAATTAATAAAAACAACAAATTCATCATCATTTCATGCTGTTACTGTGATGTGACACAACGCGACAAGCGGTACCCAATAACCACAATGAATGGCAACTCGAATCGATTTACATATTGCAGGAGAAACTAGAATTACACGCCACACACGAACTTCCCGAATGACGTACGCAACAACCTTTCACAATACCATAGGCTGGGCTATTCGTGCTGTAAAAATATTATTTAGGTAGAAAGGTGGGTTGTCGCCCAAGTACTACAATAATCAAGTTCTTCCATCAGCTTACAAACGCCCATTCTTGATCAGTCCACTATCAACTAAGACCGAGCTAAAGCATACAAGAAAAATACCTTGCTGATGCTGACCAATCCCATCCTATTTCAAGTTTTATCATGGTGCAAACATCACCTAGACCCCAAGGGAAATTATTCCTACGGCTCATGAGCTGATTTCAACCACTCGAGTTCTACTAATAAATGTACACTTTAGCATAGCATAAGTTGAGATTCATGAACCAATTACTCTAAAAACATATCCGAATCTGAAGGAAATACAGCTAGGGTGTCAAACAAATTCCCTAGGAAAGATGGATATCCTAGGGACTTCATTGATTTCCCTAGGGGCTATGCGAAACTGTAGGGAAGGAGACAAAATGCACCACATGTCTTTAAACTATTTGGGCTTGATCATCTAGGTCCCTAATCTCAAAGTGACCATCTAGGAATCTGAACTACTTGGATATTGTCAACTAGGCACCTTAACTTTTAAAGTGACAATCTAGGTCCATGAACACATTAAAAGGTATACTCTAGGTCCATATCCTTTCGTTAGCGAGAAAAATCCATTATGGCCTTGCCAGTATGGATGGTCAATCATGATGTCTAGGTCCACTTTCCCCATGAGCTTGCGATGGCCAAATTAACTCGTGATGACTGCCTCCCTCAAGAGCTCACGCCAGCCGCCTACTCTGGGAAGTGGAGCATACCCTTGAGAGCACCGTATCATTAACGGCAGGAGGGACTGGTTCTCCGACAGGAGTGGTCCAACGAGGATTAAGGGAAAGTGCCATCCTTCCATGACCTCGGAAAAAATTGCTGAGCATTTCCATCTCTCCTCTTTTCTTATCACATTTACCTTATTGCGAGTAGTGTGATAGGTTGCTTGGTGATATTTTTTGGTGGCTCTCGTGCCATTTATCTTGCTTGCTAGCTTGATAGGTTGTCAGTTTAAAAAAAAAAGCTTGGTAGGTTGTTCTTCCTTTATTTTCTTGTGCTGAGTTGTTTCCTTTGCCTGCTTGCATTCTTGCTTAGCCTTGCTCTCGCTAGGAGTTGCTTATTAGGGTGCTAGAAGTTAGGAAGAGTTGAAAAAGTTCTAGTAGTGTTAGTGACTGATTCAACCCCCTCTTCTCAATCACTTGATCCTTATAACATGTCATGCCATAACCTCGCAAGGCCCACGCGCCATGCACACCGTATCTGCGCTACTGACCATACATGTCCGTGACGCAATGAAGGTCGGTTCTAAGACCATTCTGTAACAGTCGAAGCCTAAATATGGCCCATACCCATGTACACACTGCGTGGGCCACACCTACACTACAATCCGCATATGTTTTCGTCCTCGCTTTATGTAAAAAGGTTAACCCGGGTTACTATGCTTTAGTTCACTAGTTATTTAAGTTGATCTATCCCTCTTTGAACTTGCAAAGTGGAACTATTTCTCGTAGTTTACCCACGCTACAAGCCCTGGGAGTTGGGCTTTTTTCCATGGGTCCCATGACAAGTGTCCCGAGGGGCTGGTGGGCATGCCCTTGGGTATCGGGTATTCACGGATAGCAGGTGCAAGTATCCTTTCCTATCCGCCACAGGTATTAGGTGCAGTCGTGAAATTCAGCTCGTGGATATGGGTAGACCAAGGCACTATCTGCTGATAGTACCCATTACCAATGGTGAGTAACATGGCGTAAACATTGGCACCAATAAACTACTGTACCTATGCACTGTATGTATGCGAGCTTCCCTCTGTAAGACACCATGGCACTTCTTCACCCTGCAGTGGGCATATTTTCCATTGGGCTGTTCGTGTCGGTGCACTCGGACACAGCCGTACAGCCGTAGAGCTGAGAGCGTTGGCGCTGCACAAGCGGCTATGGCACGTAAGCTATCGTTCTCCCAAACCATCTTCTATATCGAGAACTCCCATGTTAATAGGATTGTGGGAATAGATCACAGCCATAGGCGGAACGAGGCCTTTTTTGGGGTCAGCTGACCACAATAAAACTCCTAATTTGTCAAGTAAATTTAGGTCTTGGATTGGATAATCATCAAGCCATACAATATTAATTCACTACAGGAAAGCTTGTAGAGACACTTTGCTATAGGCATTTTTTAATTTGTCTCTATATATATTGTAGAGGCATATTTTTGTGACACTTTAAAATATGTCTCTTGCATTGAGGCAAATTTGAGTTTTTTTTTGAAAAAAAGTGTCTTTATGAACGATAAAGGCATCCTTTGTGGCATTCATACATTTTCTACATATGCTGTACGTAGAGGCACTCTTTTATGACGAGTTATAAATGATTATATCTTGTAAATACATTAATAGAGGCATCTTGACATACTTAGAGGCACTATTTTACTAGTTTGTTGATAGCTAATAAGAATAATACTTCAAACATAAACACATTATAATGTGTGGTCTAGTGGCTAGCAAACTTCAATAAATTATCATCTCTTGGGTTCAAACATTCACAACCACTAAATTTTTCATAACTTACTTAACAATACAAAAAATGGCTCTATGTTTGTAAAGGTAGGGCGCAAGTATGCCTTAAAAATGCCTCTAATTTGGTAGAGTTGAAAGGATCAAGGACACCAAGAAGTAGGGGTTGAATCGGTGAACTTATAGAACTTAATTTCGCTATAAACTTTAAACTACAAGATTTGATCACAACTAAGCAATTCTAGTAGGCCAAGACCCCTAACAATGCTAGTGGAATGAAAAAGACAACAAGCAAAAACTAGCATGATAGCCACCAAGATGAATCGTAAAGCAACCTATAACTCTTCCCAACAAGTATGACAAGGGAGAAAGTAAAGAGAGAGTTAAGAAAATGCTCAACGATTTTTTCCAAGCTCTCAGAAGGTTGGCGTCTTCTCCTAATCCTCTTTGGACCACTCCCGTCGGATACCGGTCCATCCCGCTGTTCCCAAAATGGTGCCCCCTACAGTACACTTCACTCCGGGAGTGAAGTCACCGGTGATTTCGGCTGTAGCGAACAATACCCTCTTGCAAGAGCAAGCCTCCAAGGCTCGGGTTCTTCTTTTTGGTGTCTCTTTCAAGCAAGGGATCTGAAACCACTCACAAACTTGGAGTCGTCTTTCATAATCTCCTCGGAAGCTCGAACACCAACTCCTAACTGGTCTAGAGTAATAGGCAAAGTCACTCCTTTCTAAACCCCACAAGCTCTAAAAGTGTATGAATGCTCCTATTCACTCTTCTACTAGCACCAAAGATCTCTAATCTTGTGTTCTGCTCTGTCCTTGGTGTCTCTTGACCTCTCACAAGTTTTCTCTAACAATTCAGACCTTAGCACACTGGAAAACGTTCCCCTCCACGGTTTAAATAGGTTCCAAGCCTAGAAACAACCATTGGAACGAGATGTCATAATGCTGACTACTTTTACCGGTCATCGAACTGTCTAGTGACTCTCCACACCAAACTGTTTGGTGCACCACCGGACTGTCCGGTGGCTCCAAATCTCAGCAGCCAAAGGAAACACCCTCTCTGAAATCCATGCCATATGACACTAGACTATCTGGTGACTTTCTCTTTTGGACAACCAAAGACATCTCTTCTCAAAATTCATCTTCAGACGCACCAGACTATCTGGTCACTGACCCACCGAACTGTCTGGTGACTTCTTCACTTTGACTCCAAAAAGCACCTCTTCTAGACTTCAACCATTTTGATTCTTCAAACTGTCCAGTGACCTCTCCGAACTGTCTGGTGACTCTCCTATAGCTGAAAACTTAGGTCTTCTTCAACAGTCCAGTGACTCTCCTGAAGCAGAAAACTTGGGTCTTCTTCTTCAACTTGACTTCGGGTTTGCTTGCTTTGCTTCCTCTGTCATCTTCAGTGCAATCTGAGATAACTAAGAGCATTCATACCTTCTATGACCCAAGAACGAATAACTTGACCCCTCTCAATAGTACCGACGATCCTATGGACTCTCTAGATAGTCCTTAGCCTTAGTCTAGCACCGTCCGATACTCGAATTAGGATCGCCCTTGTCATCTATCGAGGAAGCTCACCATGTTGATGTAGAAATTGCGTGCATGGTACCTACAATCACAAATATTACCTATGGTGCTCTCTCAATCACCAAAATTCATTCATACCTTTTAGGGGACTTCAAATATCATAAAACTAACAAGAGTCAATTCGAAAGATGTCGCTATTTTTCTAGAGACAATGCATGAAAAGACACTTACGAGACCTCCATGATTGTACAGAGACAATATTGTAATGTCTCTACTACATAAAAAAAGTGCCTCTACAAGCCAATTCTATTGTACACCGATGAATTTTTTGCTGCCTTCACTACTGAACTTAGCCTAATGGACCTGGACATATACCTCTTAAGTAGTTTAGGGATCTAGATGGTCACTTTATGAGTTCAGGACCTAGATCAACATAACCAAATAGTTTAGGGACCTAGATGATCATACCTAAATAGTTTAGGGGCATGTTGTTCTATTAATTCCAGGGTTGACCTTAGATTAGTTTTGCAACTTGACTTCCAGAATGCGTAAGTTCATGTTCCCATATGTGTTTTTTATGGAGATTCCAGAGGTTGTTTGCTTTGCCAACATGGTTATTAAAAGTTGCATTAAGTACGGTGATTCCAGTTGGTATGTTGCCCGACCTAGCTTGTGGTTTGTGCATAAGTGTGCAACTGAGCACTCATAATGATTCCCTTTTACTTTTGCGTATAATATGCATTTGGTTTTGACCATAAAAATCAATTTTGTCAATGTATAGCTATAACTAGGACACTGAGACTAGGAGGGGGCGGGTGAAACTTAGGCGGTAAACAACAGCCCTATGCAAATCTAGTAGGCCAAGTAACCTACCATACAAGTGAAGATGATAAAAATACAAGAACACTAGCACGATAGCCACAAGAGATAAGGCATCTTATCAATTCTACTTGCAGAGTAAGTAAATGAGGAAGCTAAAACAAGTAGAGAGATAGCGAATGCTCATCAATTTTTCCCGAGGTCTCAGAAGGATGACGCCTTACCCTAATCCTCCTTGAAACACTCTAGTTGGAGTCTTGGTCCATCTCGCTGTTCCCAGAATGGTGCTCAGGCATGCTTCACTCTCGGAGTGAAGACACTGGCGATCCTGGCTGTACTAGACAATGCCCATTTGCAAGAGGACGTCTCCAAGACTCGGACACACCCTCTTGGTGTCCCTTTCGACTTGAAACTGCTCACAAACTTGATATCGTCTTCCACCGTCTCTTTGGAAGCTCTAACATCAACTCCTAACTAGTTTAGGCTAGCATAGACTAAGACTAACAAGCCAAAACACTCCTCTCAAGCCTCATAAGCTTGAGGAATGGATGGAAGCTTTAGTTAGTCTCTTCTAGCACTCAAGATTTTACTATGTTGCAATTGTGCTCTCCCTTGCTCTTTAACAAATTTCCTCTCTCTTCAGACCTCACGCAAACTTCTCAATGCCCCCTTCACGATTTAAATAGGATACCAACCCAGAAACAACCGTTGAAGGGTGATGTCATAATGTTATTTACTTGTATCAGTCATCCTGAAATAGAAGAACCTACTCTCTGGAATCCAATCCAACTGACACTAGATTGTCTGATGCGTACCATCACTGGATGGTCCAGTTAACCGTCTCTCCAGGACTCTAGAGACACCTTCTATGAACTTCAATCTTCTAGACACCAAACTGCCCAGCAACACAATCACCAAACTATTTGGTGAAATCTTTTATTCGACTCTAGAAAACATCCTCTTTGAACTCTAATCTTCTAGCTCACCCTGTCCGATGGCTCTTCTGAAGCTGAAACTTTGGTTCCTCAGTACCGTCTTGTTTCCAACTTCTTCAACTTTCTTCCTCAACTCATCCTCTGTCACTCAAGTACCTTATGAGATTTCTAGAGCATCCAAACTCCCTAACACTCATGTGACCTAAGAGAAACAAATTGACACCTCTTTACGGATTTTTCCTATGAACTGAAGGCTTAAAATCTAAGCCATGCTTGGCTCTATCTCATCGTTAGCCTTGATTCATCTTCAACCATGACTCCTCTTCAAGAGATCAATAACCATTCAAGTCATCATTCAACATTGAGGAAGCCCACCTTGTAGATGTGTGAATTTAGTGGGTGGATCATGCATCCACATGGTTACCAATGGTTTTCATTCAATCACCAAAACATTAGTGCCTTATAAGATTTATATTATTTCAATGGGCATGAAGCTTACAATAGCGCTCCTCTTACGCTTCATCCTCGCTTCGCGTGTAGAAGGGTTAATCCAAAGATGCTATAGTTGGAACAATGAGAGTTATATGCTGACCCTCACCATCTAAAGCACCAAGGCAGGTGTGAGGCCCAAGGATTTAGGCCCAACTCTCATGGCTTGTGGCATGAGAAAACCATGAGATTTAGTCCCACTTGCTAGTTCAAAGAGGGATGGACCAACTTAAATAGCCAGTGACCCGAAGCATAGTAACCCCGAGTTAACCCATTTATGCGAAGCAAGGATGAAAGTGTAAGCGGGTTGCTGTGCAGGTGTGTCTCACGCAACGTGTGCATGAGGATGAACCGTATTTGAGCCTGAGCTGTTACAACAGGACTAATGTTGGTGCTTTTGGTTAGCTGGTATCCCCAGTGGTCTAGAACCTTTATGATTTTCTATAAAGCTGAGTATTTCTCCATTTAAAAAGTGTAGGAATGCTTATATTCGAGATTTTTGCAATTATACCATTCTGATTGATGGGCTTCGCAAAAATCCGCGTCCCACCCCTCCCCGCCCGCTCCGCTCCGAGCCGCGTCCCACCCCGACTCGCGGAGCCACACCGCCCCGCGTGCCACAAGATCCGCTCTGCCGCACGCTCCAACTCGAGGTAAAGCAGCTGTCCTATTGTTAGATCCGCCTCTGCTATCCACCTAACCCAAGAGCCTTCTCTCAAGTCCCCTTCTAGACGAATTCTGAATAATCAGTTATACACCATATTTAGCTCATGTTCTCATACTGTCATCAGATACTATATACTGAACTGTTGGTTTGATTGTAGTACTCTCTCCGGTTTTAAATTATTGACATCGTTGATTTTTAATATCAACTTTGGTTATTCGTCTTATTCAAAAAATTTGTTCCAATGTGTAAAATTAGTTATGATTTAAATTCCACTAATGATAAATCAAATAATAACAAAATTTTACGCATTTGAATAATTTTTTTAATAAGACAAATGGTCAAAGTTGATATTAGAAGTCAACCGTGTCAATAATTTAAAACCGGAGGGAGTACCTTACATATGGCCTCTGAACACTACCACCGGACATATAGTTGGTTTATCCGTTGTACTCTGTTTGTACATATCCAGTAGGATAACATTTGTTTGCAGTTTTGATTTACAACCAGGAGTGAAACTTGAATTGATAAGGCATTATTAACTATGGAATGTTCACATCATCCTGGAGCCAAATGTGTTGGCATTTTTTCCTTGAAAAGAAATGAAGGAACTCTGTTAATTTTTTAATTAATTTTTTTTCTAGCTATCATCTTCAGATATAGCATTTGTATAACTTTCTACTGTGCTGCAGCATTTTTTATGCCTTAATAACAGATGGTGCTTTTGTGATATTTTCTATACTGACATATTTTTCTCCCTTTTTTCATACAGTGAGCCCATGTCCAAGGCACGCAATGCTCTAGTTGCCACTGGCTTATTGGCCTTTGCTGGTGCAGGCTTAGCTTTCCATTCTTCTTTGTGTAAGGGCAAGCTGCACTCACTACCGTTATCTAGAACCTTGCAAAAAAAAGAGTTGTACATTGACCTTTCTATTTTATCAACTTACTTTGCAGGAAATCAAAGAACAAGCCTATCATTGATTCTTCAAAACCTCTTCCACCCCAAGCTACATTCCGAGGACCGTATGTGAATGCTGGATCACGTGATATTGGACCCGATCCTACTAACTGTCCAAAGAAATGATCTTTTATCGTCCCTACATTTGTGGTTCTATTCGTGTTTTCTTGGCAGATTATTGAGGTGCAACGGTTGGCTTTCATGACTAGTGAATTTACATGCCTGTCATGTTGTAAACTTTTAGTTTTGCATACTAAAAAACAAGGACACATATTCTAGACCTTGGAGGTGTAACTTTTCTCAATATTTTAGTGGTATAACTTCTTGATGAATAAATCAAACTTAATTGCATTTTAGATCTATGTATGAAGCAGAATATTCCAATGTCCTTGTGAAGGAGAATAATCTAGGCACTAAAAAGTTGGCTTAACTCTGTTAGCCCTGTGGAAATTTAATATTCATAATATAATGCAAATGGCACTATAGATAGGCCTAATGAACTTTAAATCTTTATTGCAATTGTTTCGACCCCTGTTTTTTTCTCATGACATATCAATTTATATGCATGCTGTAGTGCAAGAAATTGAATGACCTGAGTTTAACAATTACTGTATCTTCAGTCTGTCATGTGAATGGTCTATCTATTTCCTGTCGGGTTATTTGTACTTTCATCTATAACATCAAATCAGTCAATTTTTACATCTAAGTAATTTGATGGTATAGATGAATGGTGTAAAATTATTAATCGTGATTTAAATAACACAAATGATAAATTAAAATAATAACAAAAGTTTACATATTTGAATAAGTTTTTTGAATAAAACGAATGGTTAAAGTTGATATAAAAAATCAATGGTATCAATATTTTAAAGCCGGAGAGAGTATATAATAAAGTTAAAATGAAAAATTCTTCACACGAGCTATAAGTAGCACATTTATGGGACTGGTATGACGGGGAAGGGTCCAAATTAGAAACGCAGACCACCTGTTACATTGAAGATAATCGAAACTCACATTTCCCAGAAAAAAGGTCAGTACAAAATGAGCTGAGCAGAGGTATAAAATGAACTGAAAGATAATCTCTCCATTCTTAAATTAATTTCGCCGTTGACTTCTAACAACTTTTGATCATTCATCCTTATTCAAAAAATTCGTTCAAATATGTAAAATTTTAAGTTGTCATTCAAATAATTCTAATGATAAATTAAATTATGACAAAATATATGATATTTATAAAAAAATTGAATAAAATAAATGATCAAAGTTGATGTTAAAAGTCCGACGACATCAACAATTTAAGAACAGAAGGAGTATAATTTACTTTGGATTTATGACGTATTAGGGATTTTGCTAGTAGTAAGATATTTGGGGCCTACTAAGGTACATCAGCTCATGTTCTTTTATCTTTTAAGATGTGAGCCACCAATTCAATCTGAACTGTTGAATTTTTGAAGAGAAAATAAAAAAAAACACGAAATTTAGTTTCTAAAACTATTGCATGCATCACTTTCTATAACTCATTGCATCACTTTTTATACCGTATTGATTTCTTTCCAAATTATATATTACAATAATTAATAATTATGATAAAGCTTTTACCTCTTAGGAGATAAAAAAAACTATTTAATCATCGAGATTCATACAAATAGATGGTCCATGTTTATTTAGATCTACCATAGAATCCGCCAGATATTTACAGGCTGTACAGAGGCTTTAGGCACAAAAACAAGAGATCTTAGAAAAAAGGAACGCTGGTTTGGATTACATAACAATTCTTTGAACATAAATCAAATATTTGATATAGCTCCTAAAGAACCACAAATGAGACATAGTACCTTTTATTTATTATGTGTTGGCTCCAATATAGGTTAGTCCAGATGTGAATTAAATATGAATTTTTACTCTGTTGATCTTGTTCTTACTCCGCACTATTGCGAAGTTCAAAAGGCTGAAGGGCTGAAGGCAAATGAATAGCTACAGAATCTCCGTAAGTACAGATTCCATTCTAACAGGAGGTACATAATG
>BCLF01000057.1:74488-110792 GCA_001602275.1 Zoysia japonica | reverse complement strand
TTTTTTTACCATTATTTTGCATATAGTTTTATATCTCAAAGATTAATTTACTATTAAATTTTAAAGATAGAGCCGCGCCTGATTATACCCACTCTATACATTGTATTAGAGAAAATACAAATGTATAATTTCTTTAAAAATGGAATTGCAAAGATAAAATAGATTTATTGTTAATCAAATTAGACAATCAGAGAATTTATATTTTATCATTTTTGGTTTATTGTTGCAAAGTAAACAGTCAAGGCATATTATGCCTGTAACTTTTGTTATGCCACATCTACTCTATATACATCATTAAGCTTGGGAAGCCCATAACATGCTTTATTCTTATATTATTTTTTTCAAACTATCAAATTCAGAGTTAAAATATCAACAGAGGAATTTATTCGACTACAGTTCATGTTAGGATTGCAACAGTCGCTTATTTCTGCTCAGTCCGTAAGTAAAGCACAGACATATAAGAAAACAGGATCTACCTTGATACAACAGAGAACACAGAAATCAAAGCTGTTACTTACATGAGCTCTCTTAACATCTAATGGTAGAAATCCTCACTGAATTTCAGCTAAGCTTCCAAGGGTATTTTGATTTAAATGCAGCGATTTTGATCTTAAGCAGTTGCATTCTGCTGTTCAACCGCCTGTGTCCATTCAGCTGGCCACCAATCTGGTTTAATCTCATTTACCGTTACATCGCTCTTACCACTGCTGTGAAAGGACAATTCTGTTTCAGCACCTCATCCAGTCTCAACTCTCAACAAACCCATTCCATGGGAGCCTAGTGCAATGTTTACAGTGACAATTTTCTTTTCAGAGGCCTTGTCCAGAACTTCTGAACCAGGAGCTACAACATGTTCTAGTTCTGTTATGGTGTTGCAAAATATGTACTCCTTCCATTTCTTAAATTGTTGTCATTAGGACAAAGAATTCTAGTTTAAAAATAAACTAAAGTTGTTGTCCTAACAACAATAATTTAAAAACAGAGAATATATGATTAAATGGCCAGCGATACACTATTTTGAAAAAATGAAATGTTGATAAACTGATGTAATTTACTTAAAAGAGAAAAAAATCAGCCTAGTCCTCTAAAGGTATGTCAGAACCTAAATTACTTTGTCGAGCAACATATTTCTCCGATATTAACCATATAAACTACTATGGACATGTTCAAAGGACCAGGACATATAGTTTGTTACCTGTTACTTGCTCCTAGACAATGGTATGAATATATAAGCACAATTTGTGAGCACACTCAAACAGTCTCATTCATATGGTTTATTAGTATGTCTGAACAGTGAGATCAAAATTTCTGCTCACCTTAATGCACTGGGCAAGGACAAATTTCCAATTCATTCATTTTTATTAATTTACTACAATTTGAGCTCTCAATTGCATAATATTTCTTTCTCATAGATATCAGTTCTTGAAATGACTCAGATAGATTGAGAGGTGAAATAGACTTCTATCGAACATATGAAATGCCGGCTACAACCTTAGCTAACAATCCCAAGAATTTGTAATAATAAGCTGGACATAAACTAATGAGTAAGGCTACTATCATACCAACTCATATGTGCGTTCCTTGATCCATGAAGTGTGACCCAATCTGGTTCATTTTCAAAGGAAGTCTTTTCAGAAAAAAAAAAAAGAAGGTCTCTAACATGGACCTGATCAAGGACTCATAAGCAGCCAAACAAACACTTCAATGTATATGACATTTTACAACAAAGACAACCAGTTTATCGCTAGGAATCTTATATAGGAGAAGAAACATCTACAACCTGCAAGATCTGCTCAGACTTTCAGTTACTAAATTCCACAGCCCAGTAGTGGCCTGCATATTCAAAAGCTCAGCACATCATTGACGATCATCAATTACAATAAAATGCACTGGTGTAGTGCCGTCCACCCTGATTCTCCTTATCAAAAAAAAAAAATCCACCCTTTTATGGCATAGCTGCTAAGTCCCCCCTTTTTTCTGCTGACAGGAAATAAAAAAGATGAATTTTTTGAGGTCATGAAGATGAATTTAATCAGATCCAGATCCAATTGGGTGAGCAGTTCATGTTTTATATACATTACCTGAGCGTAGAGTTCGATCTCGCTGCCAACCTGCACCGCGGAGCTACTAACGTCGAAGATTACGGCGTATCAGCAGGAGCTGGCGCCAGCGGCGGCTCGGGCAGCCGGAGCTGGGTTCGGCAGCTGCACGGCACATCAGCAGGAACGGGCGGCAGCGAAGCCTCCCGCAGCGCGTGCAGCAGGCGGCCTAGGCGGCAGTGCGTCGCGGCGGTAGGCGGTAGCGTTTACGGCTGTTGGAGCGGCCCCGGCGCTGTCGAGAAGAGTCCAGAGCCAGCGACGTCAGCAAATCGAGGACCTCGGATTGAACGATTGATATTGAAACTAACTTGGATCTAACAGATAGAACTGATGGTGATGATGTGAAACAATGTCGTGTCAAGAAACCGAGCTGGTTTAGATATTAAAAAATATTTTTTCTATAAAAATAATAATAAAAAATTATAAATATTTTTTAAATATGTATTATGATGTGCTTTATTATCTTATAAAGTTTCATCTTAAAATTATACTTGTGCACAGATAATTAAAAAAAATTTATGAGAAGATAAATTGACTTAAACTCACGTTTTTGTGAGATAAAATAAATCAAAATACAGTTTAAAAGATTATTTAGACTTTGGCTATATTTAGTAAATTAAACTTTATCTTAATGGTTGGTTAAGGATAAAGTCCAATTTACTACCTGAAGTACAGCGAAAGTAAAAAAAAACCCCTAAACTATGTTTTAGTTTATTTTACCTCGTCAATATGTAATTTTGAGTTAATTTATCCTCTTATAGAATTTATCTTTTTTAATTCTTCATACATAAACATAATTTTAATTAGAAACTTTTCGATATTATAGAGCACATCATAACGCATAAATATGTCTTGAATTTTTTTTACCATTATTTTACATATAGTTTTATATCTCAAAGATTAATTTACTATTAAATTTTTTTTATAAAAATAATGATAAAATTTTATAAATATTTTTTAATATGTGTTATGATATGCTTTATCATCTCGTAAAGTTGCAGATTGCACTAAAGTTTCAACCAGAGTAAATGCACCAAAAATTTGCAACAACGCAGCTGCCGCCTCTGAGACGGATGAACAAGAAACACGGCATACAGTCCGTGATTTGCCGCCAGTGCCAAGAAGCTGTTGCTACTAAAAACCGTCCTCCATTTGTCGTGCTTCGGCGAAACCACTATAAGTACGTTAGTAGTCAAACTAAAAACGTTGAGGTAAATCACAAATGAAATTTTACAATCTGGAAAAAGAATTGAGGTAAAAATTGAGATAAATTACATATAAAATTAACTATTACAAAAAATATCTGAATAAAAAAATAAGGTAAATGACATATGAAAGGGGCTAACGAGATAAGATGAAGATAAAACAAAGGAGCACGGGTGGTTATCAGAGATAAGATAGCGATAAAAGAAAGGGGCAGTTAGGAAATTGATTTGCCAGCGTGAACGGAGGAACCGGCAAAGCTGCCTTTTAGTTTTTCCATTAGACTTTTTGTTAAAAAATACGAAAACTAGCTCTTTCTACATATGTTTGGTACGGCTTCACCTAAAATCGACGGAGAAGCCTTTTGAGAAACCCTTTCAAACGGGGCGTAAATAAACGTACGTGCTGCTGGATGGAGCTAACTTGAGCCGAGGCGCTCGGCTTGCCGCCCGCCGTGCCGGCGTACCTCGACCTGGGACACAGCATCCACCGACTGGCATCGGGCGTGAGCTTTGCGTCGGCTGGCAGCGGGCTCGACGATGTCACCGCCCAAATCATGGTGAGTGCCTGAGTGGATCAAGTGCACTTCTGTGACAGAACCACCCAAAACGAGGGCAATTCATCGTGCAAAATCAATCTCAGGTGTCACGTGATGATCATGAGATCAAAACACATGATGAACATGAGATCAAATAGTACAACATAGGCGTACTTGAAAATATAAAACAAGTCAATTAAAAGTTATTTAAACTTTTAGTTCATATTTGAGTTTACAAAAGTGTTTGAAAAGCATAGAAGAAGTGATAACCTAACTCTATGTCATTACTCCTAAAATGAAGCACATCAGCCTTAGACGTGCATCATCCTTCTCAATCAACAAGATTACCTGAAACAAAACAACAAACCTTAAGCAACTAATGCTCAGCAAGTCTTACCGACAAATTAGCTTCTTAAAACCGACTCCTAAGCATGCAAGTCTTACCATTGGGAGGATTGTTTTGCAAAAACTAGCACTAACACTTTCCTTCTTTCATATTTTAGCCAAGTTAAATAGGTGCAAAACATAATGTAAACATTGTTTGCCAATAACTCTAAAGCAATCATTGTTGCAATACAAATAGATAATTAACACAATCTGCAATATTCATTATCATTCCATCTTCTTACTACAATGTGACGCAGTGAACAAGCGATACTCGTTACTGTGAGGGGCAGCGACTCGAATTAATTTACATCCTGCAGGAGAAACCCGAATTACACGACGTACGCACTCCGAGAGACACGTTCACGGTACAAGGAGAACACCCCTTTAACAATGTATATATGCGTTGCAAGAAGTCTTTATATGTGTTGCTAAGGTCTGTACCAACTGATGTCGTATCTGTTGCAGCAAGTGGCGTTGCAAGGCCTACTGGGACGCATTCATATGCGTTGGTAAGTGTTAAGAATAAGTGTTGCAAGATAGCAACATATATCACCAACACATATTTGTGTTGCTATATACTACTTTCATGTTAACAATCCTCAACGCTTTTCAATCTACAAAAATAGTGAAAATGTGCAACCACAAGTGTCGAGACAAGAAATTAAGCTGGATAATTCTACTTAAGCCTTGCTGCACCTAAACTTAATATCGATTCTAGAAATCATGCTAACAAAGTTAAAAGAATACATGACAGCACAAAATGAGATGTTTTAATACAAAATGGACAGAGAAAACTGAAACTGCAGGCTTAACAAAGATGACAGCAAGCTGTAACCTGCAACTGGGTACTGATGGCCCATATAAGATAACTGTAATAGTATATAGGAATAGCAGGTTCACGAACCATAGCTGGAACATAGAAAATGATCAATAACTGACAAGCACACTGCGCTCTGATATTATGGAAGAAATGAACCTTTTTTCTATTCAGATGAACAGGAAATACAATTGATCGAAAACTTTACCTGCAGTTGACTGCAAGAAGCGACTCCATGAGCCTCCAGCAAGCCAATGGGGATGCATACTAAATGTATGCAAATTATTATAGGAGTTTGACCTCATTGTTCAAAAAGTAATTGCTAGTATACAAAAAGGATTAACAGGGAAACTATCTGAAATACCTCCATGATTGTAATTGCTAGTATACTCTGCAAAATTTCAAGCAAGAGTTCCACATAATTTATAAATACAAGAATCAATACTCACAGAACACTGCGAAGAAAAAGTAATAGTATTAAATCGTGCACTATGAGACGTACGTTAAACATTGTCTTTTTTTACTCCATTAGCGCCTCTCCTGACATTCAAATAGAAGGTTAGTGCCACTCGACCCTTTGGATTTCTTTGAAAATCCTCTAGAAAATCAATGCCAAGATCTGATGTCTGCTGACAAATTTTCAGTTCAGAGTTTAAACTGCAGGGTCTTACCTCCTCAACCATGTTTGCATAAGTAGAGTAGATGTCCAAGTTGCATGGACCTTCCTGCTAAAGATGCCAATCCAATTAAATTCCATCTGCTGAATAAATTAAGAAGTACATGAATCGATTGGAAAATCTAATGAAAAAATGCTTAATGAATGTTTGAATGCTCATATCAGCCGGATCTAATCAGCGAGAACCATGTGTACTTGAAAAGGGGAGGCAGATCCAGTGATAGGGAGAGGGAGCTCTGGAGAAGGCGTGCAGGACCTTGGTGGCGGCAGTGCATACCTTGGAAGGGGCGCTGGGAACCGGTGGAGGGGGATCCAACCGCGCTTTGAGGAGCCGACCTCGGGGCTAGGCGGTGTATGCGGTCAGGGGGACAACCGCCCAGATCCGATGGCGGTGCTGGAATGGGGTGCTGGGGCCGGCAGCAGGAGAGCCATGAGGGGAACCGGCAGCCGGCGGGACGACAGATCTGGCGACGCCGCAAGAAGGGGAGCCGGCCACATGCACATCAGAGGAGATCGAGGTGCAGAGGCCAGAGCGAGACAGGTCTGGCAGGAGATCGATCGATGTGGTGGTGGAGTTTTTCTCGGTTGAACGAGGGAGTTTTATTTTTGACAAATTTGTCTGCAGCACATTGCTCGTGTGTGATTTTGTCCTCAACACACCTGTCTACACCGCCTCTATTTCTCCCAAATTTGAATTATTTTAGACGGAAAAACCTCGACAAAGACGTGACTGCCCTAATCTATTGGCTTAAGCCAGCGCCGCGCCACCGGACTAACCGAACCGTACTCTATTCCGTTTTCCTGTTAACCCTAGACAGAGGCAGCCGCCGCCGCCGCCGACGCTGCCCCCGCCGCACCCTACATAGAGGCCACCGCCGCCGACGACGCAGACGCCGCCACCGCCTCCTCGTCCTCTTCTCCACGCTGCTCAAGCATGCATCATCAGTAAGCACCTCCGGCAGAAGATGTCGTGTCCAATCTCACGGACCCCTCGGCGCAAGGTAGAGGTGAAGCGACTTCGTAGCACAGAAAGCCCGAAGAAGTTGAATCTGTCATGGATTCCTACCGGGTAAGTTTCAATTGCCTAGAATCTCATGTGTAGTAGCATTTCTTCTGAGTTAGTGCGCATTTTGAATGAACTCGTTGTGTTCCCTTTGATTTCCGTTTGGTTAGGATGGACCCAAATTCTGCGCGCAGAGTAGCTATTAGAGTCCCATCTTATCAGGGCAGTAAAGGGGTACCAAGAAACCAAGGATTTTCAATGGGTGGGAGACAGGGACACGATTTCTTGGATGGATTTAAAGGAAGATTTAGACTCTAAGACAAGGCAAGCACCGGAGCAAAGAGTAGTATTGAGATATTGGAACAAGAATGAAGGTAATTATAAAGAAATTGATTCAGATGCTGCTTTGCTAGAGGCATTTGAAGCTTACTGAGAGATTAGAAGGCTGCCCATTATCGTGGTTCTTGAAGATCCGAAACCTAGTGCTATACTGACTGCCTCTTCTTGTATCACAGCAACACAACAGAGTAGCAACTTGCATAAGCCAACAGATGATAGCACCTATTTTGAGCCTGCTGCAAACACTGATGGTGATGTTCCTTCTGAGCACACACTGATGATGTAGTTCCTTTTGAGCCTGCTACACACACTGATGCTAACAACGATGATGTAGTTCCATGTGAGCTTGGTGCTAGCAGTAATGATGTAGTTCCCCTTCCTTCTATGCCTGATGCTAACACTGAGCCTGCAGCTAACAGTGAGCCTGATGCTAACAGTGAGCCTACAGGTAACACTAAGCCTGCAGCTAACACTGAGGCTGCAGTTAACACTGAGCCTGTAGCTGACAATGATCCATGGGGTGAAAATGATGAAGAGGAATATGTTGGTGTCGATGATGAACATGGAGATTACGCTGACTTGGTATCTGACAATGAATCTGACTCAGAATATATTCCTCGCTCTGATGAGGAGGACTGGGATGATTTAGCTGTTGATGATGAAACAGGTTGCAGTGTCAATGTTCTTGTTACTGATTTAGAAAATCCTAAGATTGATGTAGGAGTGGCATTTGAAGATGGCGACACATTCAAAAGAGCAATAAGGCAGTATGCTTTCTTGAATGACGTGGAGATCAAAGCACCTTACAATGAATCCACAAGGTACAGGGGGTACTGCAAAGCCAATAAGTGTAAGTGGAGGATTCATGCATCTCAGTTGCAGGATGGAAAGACATGGATAGTATGCTTCTTTTGCTTTTCAGAGAGTAGCAACTTTTGTTTTGTTTTTGCTATTCATATAGTAACAACTTTTGTTTTGTGTTTGCAGATCAAGAAGATGCCTCATCAGCATTACTGTAAAAGCATAGCAAATCTGGAGAACAATTGTATGGCTAATCAATTTTGGGTTAGGGACAAAGTAATTCAATGGCTGAGAGATAATCCAACCTTGGGGGCAGCAGCACTACTGAAAAAGTTAGAGGAGAAATATTTGATTAAGTTATCCTACTGGGTTGTTTGGAATGGAAGAGAGCTGGCCCTAGATGATATTCTTGGCAAATGGAATAGCTGAGTTAGAGAGTAAGTCTCCTGGCAGTATTGTAGATATAGATTATGAAATGGTTGGCTCAAAGATGAGGTTCACCAGGATGTTTGTTGCTCTCAAAGATTGCATAGATGGTTTTTTGAATGGATGCAGACCCTTCGACTGTTCTAACTGGAAGATGGAAGGGTCAGCTTGCATCTGTTGTTTCTATTGATGGACACAATTGGATGTTTCCAGTAGCATATGGTGTGTTTGAGTCAGAGACCCAAGATAATTGGGCTTGGTTCATGGAGAGGTTGGCAACTGCAATAAGTTCACCACCAGGTCTAGTGATCTGCACAGATGCTGGCAAAGGAATATACATTGCTGTCACTAAGGTTTTCACCAATGGAGTGGAACACAGAGAATGCATGAGACACCTTGTCAAGAACTTTCAGAAGAGATACCATGGTCAAGTATTTGGAAGGAACTTGTTGCCTGCTTCAAGGGCTTATAGAAAACAGGTTCATGACAGGCATTACAATGTCATGAAGACAGCCTTTGACTATGTGACTATGTGACAAATAACATTGCTGAGAAATTCAACAATTGGATCAAGCATCATAAGTCTTTGACTGTTGTGGACCTCATGGATACAATAAGGCAGAAGATTATGGACAAGTTCTATACTAGGAGGAAGTTGGCAGACAAGCTAGTGGGGAAAATTCTTCCCCACATCATGAAGCAGCTGCATGCAGATAGTCGTGGTCTAGGATATGTTGTTAATAGAGGTAGAGATGACATTGCAGAAGTGAGTGATGTGCACAAAGACTTGACTCGTTGGAGGTATTCTGTGGACTAGAAGAAAAGAGAGTGCAGCTATAGGAAATGGCAACTTACTGGGTTGCCATGTACACATGCACTTAGTGTGTTAATGTCATATAGGAATCTAGATATTCAAGATTTTGTTGACAACTACTACTCAGTTTCAACTTTTCAAGCAGCATATGCTGGATATGTAGTCCCTATGACAGACAAGATTCAATGGCCGATAGTTGACATGGGTCGCAAGTTGTGGCCACCAGTACTAAAGAGGGCTGCTGGTAGACCTAGGACAAGGAGATTTGTAGAGTTGAAGAAGGAGGATCTAAAAAAAGAAGGCAAAAATGCAAGAGATGCTTTCAGTTTAGGCACATGCAAAAGACTTGCAATGAGCCTGTCTACGACTCTGATGCACCCCCACCTACACCTCCAAAACCTAAACGCAAGAAACTGAAAAAACCTGCAGAAGTTATCTGTACTGACATTGTACTTCACCAGCCTGCTGACGGAGAAGTCAGGAGGTACTCATGGACCAGCTGAATCTTAACTAATTGTTATGATTTCATCTGATTTGTTAGTCTTATTGTTTCTTCGTTTCACAAGACTACTACAAGAACCAAGGACAAGGAAGGAGCAACACGTCGAAGCAAAAGACTCAAGGCAAGGGCAAACATTGATGCATGATGACTTGTTGCTGTTTTGTGCGATGTTTGTCGATCTGGGAACTCTGTGTATGTTGGACCTATGTCGATCTGGGAACTCCGTATGTGGCAACTCTATTCAACTCTGTTTATGTGGTGACATGTGGAAACTCTGTAATGGCATGACCAATTTCCCTGTCTGGAATGAAAATGCTAGTTTATTTCGATGAGATTATGTGGTCACATGCATCTGTGCCTAATTTCTGTGTTCTGTACATACTGTCTGTGATTGAAATCATTCTGTGGTGACATGTTTTGAAGACTGATTGCAATCATACTGTCTGCGAATGAAGTGCACAAAATGGAAACAGAAAGACACTGATTTCATCTCCAATTCAACAAGTTTTACACATGTTTCCTACTCACTTTAACACATAAGCTACCATTACAATGACAAACCCTACAACTACAACCACATTCATGAACACAAGCATTTTTATCATCTGTCCTGCCCCAAAAGTTGTCTCCTTCATAGCCTCCCCTTGCTTCATGACTTCAACTTGAGAATTCAGCTCACCCACAGCTTCTATCAATCCTGCAATGGCATCTCTAACATCACCGACAACTCTAACATCATCTCCAGCAGAGGGACCATAAGCTTCGTCCAGGAATCCATTATCCACCAAGTACTCAATGTACTCATTCTCCCATTTGAAGAAGCTGCAAGCTTGAGGCATCTGCAACACAAATGATAAGGGTACAAAATTCTAGCAAGAACTACATCTCAAAAGCATGGTTGAAATCAGAGGCATACCCTAGCATTCTTCATGCACCTCTAGAACTTTTTCCCCTTGTTCCGTTCTGTTTCAGAGATCAGCTCTCTCATAGTTCGATCCGGGTGATATGGGCACTCAATCAAAGGGAGCGGCTTTATTACTTGCCTCGACCTGGGACGCGCTCGAGAAGAAAAAAATGATGCCGACGGTGTGGCCATGTCCGTGGCTCCAGTGAGCAAAAGGAGATTGATCCTTGGTGACAGCCGGTGTTTGGGCAGGACAAGGCGTGGCGGCGGCGATGGGGCAGGCGCTACTGATGGCTGGAGTTGCGGGGAGGCAGGAGGTGGACTGGCCGAAGTTGGGGCAGGAGGATACCTGGTGTGCGGCGGCGCTGAGTGACGAGTTACGACTCAGGCACCCACGAGCTATCTGAGGAAGGCAGAATGGAGTCCGGTTCGGTTAGACTGATGGCGCGGCGCTGGCTTAACCAATGGACCAAGGGCAGTCACGTCTTTCGCCAAGCTTTTTCGTTCCAAAATAATTCAAATTCGAGAGAAAATGGAGGCGGTGTCTGGTAGACAAGATCCCCAGTTTCTCGCTGTCCACTGGGCAAAATCGCGGCTGGCGGTGTGTTGCAGACAAAGCCACAAGCGAGCAATGTCCTGCAGACAAATTTCCCTTTATTTTTCAACCTGTGGAGTCTACTGCAACATATACGGAGTCTGTTGCAAAGTATCTGTTGTTAAAGAAGGGTTGGTGTTGTAGCGACGGCAACCTTTCACAACAACAACATAGGGCCGGTCCGGGTCTCACTCCTCCCGAGTACACGTCCTCCACGCGAAAAAACACACTGAGGCTATCCGTGGTTAGCCTGTGCACTCTCCCTTCTATCATCTTCAGAAGAGGGGTGGTGGACCGTCCAACCACTACATTAATTGAGCTACATCGGTTTTCTGGGGCCCATATATCCAGTATGTAATCGGTACTGTTCAAACCTGCTCAACAGGGCCACACTTGATCCGTCCTTAATCGACTCAGACCAAGCTAATGCAAACAAGAACCATATCTTGTTGCTCCTGATCATTCTCGACCCTGTCTCAACTTTTAACATGGTGTAAACAAGAACCCAACTCAAAAGGATAACCAAACTATAACTCGCGAGCAGATTTCAACCACTCGACTTCTACCGATGACTCAACAATTAAGCAAAGCATAATATCGGATGATGGGAACTAACTTAGACACTAAACCCCATAGGAAATCCTAAGGATAATGCAACTAGGGTGTTAAATCAATTCCTATAACTTAATGCACATTTCATGATTCCATACTATACTTGTGAGAGAAAGTAAAATATTTTAAAAGGATTACAATGCACCCGGGCTTGCCTTGGTTTGAACAATGTTAGCATCCTCAAGAACAAGGTTAAATTCCAGCAGCGATGTCCTCAGCACTGGCACCAGTCTCCTTTGCATACTCTTCGGCGTTTCCTAAATGAATGCAAAATGAATATGAATGAAATGGAATAGAACACCAAACCAAAAATGATATGAGGTGGCAAGGAACTTAAGATATGGATGCCATGGTGCTGTCTAGAATGAGATGCAAATTCACTGAATTACTTTTATTTGGAACGTTCCCTTTAAGAATTAATAGAAGAAATTAGCTAACTACTAGGGTGTGTGATTTTGTTTAAAGAAAATGCACATGGTATCAGGGTAACTTGACGATTTAGTATCAATGGAAAGGAAATGAGTAGTAATAAAATTATTATTAAATTTGTTCATGCAAACATGAGATTAAGAAGGTTCATTAATTTGATTATATTTCCTAAACATGCAAGAACCCAATTGATATTTCATTAAAATATACTAAGCATGATATTTTAAACAAATGCAATTTATTAGAGGTGAAACACATTGAAAACTATCTTCTAACCAACACTTGGGGTTTCATAATGTATTTGTAAATTATTAAAATTCAGAAATTAATAACAAATAAAATGCACTTCTGGATAAACTATGCATTATTTTAGAATGAAACTTTTTGAGCACTTACTATATACAATGATGCATATGCATACAAAATTTCATGAGTTTTGCATGCATAGAAATGAAGATATGAATTTATCTTTGTGTAAGTTCTCTAAATTTGTATAAATAAATATATAGTGATTTTGAGAGATTTTAATGCACCAACCTGTAGAGCTAGTCAAGAGGGTTCTAGTAAAATTTATTTCACATTTTTATGAATTTTCTACAATTTTTTATGCATTTTACAAGTTTTTAACTTTTTCTAGAAAAAGAGGCTCGGACTAGTCCGAACAAGAGCTGACTTGTCCGCCAACGGACTTGTCCGGCCCATCGTTCGGACTCCAGAGAGCTGCAAGCTCGGCCCGTTGTTAGCTTCATGACCTTTGAAGTCCCATAAAAGGTATGAATTGATTTTGGTGATTGAGTAGATACCATAGGTAACGGTTGTGTTGTAGGTATCACTCCGCTAATTTTACTTCAACATGGTGGGCTTCCTCGGTGGATGACAAAGACGAACCTTAGAAGAGGAGTTGCCTAGCATTGGAGGACCAAGGCTAAAGACTAGCTAGAGAGTCTATAGGAATACTGGTACTATTAAAAGGGGTAAGGTCATTTGTCTACTGTCATACAAGTGTTAGAGGGTGTAAATGCTCTTTAGATCTTCAGAAAGTACTAAAGATGACAGAGAAAGCAAAGTCAAAGATCGGAGCTCAAGACCAGCTGAAGAATCAGTCACCGGACAGTCCATCGATGCAGTGACTGGACAGTCCAGTGAGCCAGGAGCTGAAGTCCAGAGTAGGTGTCTCTGGGATTCCAAAAGTCAAAGTCATCGGACAGTCAGTCCGGTGTCCTATGGAATGAATTCTAAAGAGGGAGTTTCCCTAGCTGAGGAGGAAGAAGTATCACCGGATAGTCCGGTGGTCCAGTCACCGAACAGTCCAGTGATTGCATAAAACAGTCAGCTTTATGACATCACGTTTTAATGGTTGTTTCTGAGTTTAGAGCCTATTTAAACCGTGGAGGGGGACGTTTTCTAGTGTGCCCTTGGTCAAAATTGCTAGAGCCAAGTTGTGAGAGGCCAAGAGACACGACCAAGAGAGCACACTGCAAGATTGGAGATCTTTGGTGCTAATAGGAGAGTGATAGAGAGCATTCATACACTTCTAGAGCTTGTAGGGCTTGAGAGAAGTGATCTTTACCTATTACTCTTGGTGTGGATAGCCTAGACCGGCTAGGAGTCGGTGATCGAGCTTCCGAGGAGATTGTGTAAGACATCGCCAAGTTTATACGTGGTTACGGGTCCTCCGCTCGAAAGGGACACTAAGAAAGAGCTCCCGAGCCTTAGAGGCTTGCTCTAGCGCTTGGGTATTGTGTGCAACAGCTGGTGTCTTCACTCCGGGAGTGAAGCATACTCTTGTGAGCATCGTTCCGAGAACGACAGGAGGGACTGGGACTCTGACGGGAGTGATCAAACGAGGATTAGGGGAAGGCGCCTACCTTCCAAGACCTCGGGAAAAAATCACTGAGCACTCTCTATCTCACTCTCTTTACTTACCGCATTTACTTACCATTTGAGTAGTGTGATAGGTTGTTTTTTGATTCCTCTTGGTGGCTATCGTGCTAGTGCCTGCTTATTGTTATTTCTTTATCACTAGCATTTTTAGGGGTCTTGACCTACTAGATGTGTTTAGATTTGCTTCCGTAGCGATCAAGTTTTATAGTTTTAGTTCGTAGCGAAATTAGTGCTATAAGTCTACTGATTCAACCCCCCTTCTCCGTGTCTTTGATCCTTACAAGTGGTATCAGAGCCAAGTGCTCATTTTCGGGCTTCACCGCCTTGAGTAAGGATGTCGAACGGGATGAAGACTCCGCCCGTATTCGATGGGGACGATTACTCTTATTGGAAGGCTCGCATGCAAGCCTACCTAGAGTCGATCGACAAGAAATCGTGGCAAGTTACTAACAATGCTACGAATGAGAATGAGACTTGATCCCACTTTCATTAAATACAAGGCTAAGGCCAAGAATGCTATGTTTGGATGCATCTCTAAAAATGTCTTTTCTAGGATCAATGCATCATCCACCGCGCATGAGATATGGATTCAATTGCAAAACTTCCATGAGGTCTCCTCCGAGGCCAAGGAAGAGCGTTACTATGTTTTTAAGAACAAATATGATTCCATCAGCATGCAATCTCATGAAAAAGCTAATGACGTTTATTCTCACTTGCATGTAGTTGTGGAGGAGATCAACACCTTGGGCCTCAAGGACAAAATTGATGATGTGGAGATCATGAGAAAGCTCTTGAGGATGTTGCCGCTAAGCTACAACTTCATCGTCACGTGTCTCTTCCAAGCCAACTTGGCTACTCTCACTGTTGACGTTATGCTAGGCAAGCTCACGGCCTATGAGGGATACATGTTGGGCAGCTCCATCGACTCTCAATTGCCCAAAAATCTTGCTCTTCAAGTTGATCAAGAATCTCCCAATGGCAAGAACAAGAAGAAGAAGAAGGTGAAAGAAGATGAGGATGAGCAGAGTGATAATGAGGACCTTGCGCTTTTGATGAAGAAGCTATTTCGCAACGGAAGGCCCTCATCTTCCAAGAGGAATTTCAGGTGCTTCAATTGTGGTAAGAAGGGCCATTTTGCTAAGGAGTGTCTCAAGCCCAAGAAGGAGAGCAAGAAAAAAGCATCTAGTGAGAGTGATGATGAAGAACGCGAGTCTAAGAGGAAATTCAAGAAGTTCTTTGTCAAGAAGGAGAGCAAGAGCAAGAAGAAGAAGTCCCAACACAAAGCCTATATTGTTGGTGAGTGGCTCACCGATGATGATTCAAACTCTTCATCTTCTAGTGAAGAAGAGCTCGCAGGAATTGCCATGACAAGCTCCACTAATGATCTATCACCACCTCTACTATGCTTGATGGCCCAAAGTTGTGAGGGTTTCATTGATGAGGATGATGATCTTGAGAAAGAAGAGGAGAGCTATGATGATGAAGATGATGGATCGAGCTACAATAATCTTGTCCTCTTTCTCGAGAAAGCCAACAAGACTATAATTAAAAAGACCAAGAAGATCGAGGTGGTGACCAAGGAGCATGAAGTGGCAGTATTCCGAGTTCGAGAGCTTGAGGGGGAGCTCAATGCACTTAAGCACTCTCATGGTGTTCTATGTGAGTCCTATGAGGATTTCAAAGCGAAGCACATAGAGCTAAGTGAGAAGCATAATGCATTGGTGCGCTCCTATGAAGCTTTTGATCTTGACTCTCTCCTTAACTCTCCTAAGCATTTAAATGAAGCTTCTACTTCTTATAATCTAACCCTCTCCAAAGAGAGTACTAGTCTTGAGCCATCTATTTTGAAGGAATACACGAAGCTCAAGGAGGAGAGAGGCCGTGATGGATGCATTTGAGCGGCTTACTAGAGGAAGACAAATTCAAAAGAAAATGCTAAGCAAGAACCTCATCAAGAACCACAATTACAAGGGCTTAGGATCATATCCTTCCTCTATCAACATCATTGGCAACCAAGATGAGATACCCGAATGGATAGTCTCGCTTATGGCGGATGACTATTATTGTGAGAAGTGTTGCCTTGATGGTCACTGCTCCAAGGATTGTCCCAAGGTGAGCGAGCTTAAGATTATGCCTAACGCTAACTTTTTCATGAGGATGTGCACTACAAGCTTTTCAGAGACAAGGATGAAAAAGTGAAGGCCAAGCCGCTTAGATCGCCAAATGACAAGAGGACAATCAAGAAGATATGGGTCCCCATGGTGATCGTGGACCGAGAGAGGAAGCCAAAACTCTCTTAGGTTCTCAAGAAGAAGTGAGAGGGCCTAGGTGGTGGACCATGAAGCGAATTGAAGATTCTTGAAGTCCACCACATGTCGATCGAGCTACAACGCCTATCTACTCTTCAAAGAGGTTATTCTTATACATAGTAGAGTAGGTTTCTTTTCTTGTAATGCATGGTAGATAGGACTCCTCCGTGGACTAGATGTTTGCACTATCATGCATCATGTGTAAAAAGACAAAAGAAAAGAACAAAAAAATTAGATCGGTGCTTAACCACCTTAAGATATCCATATGCATGGGAGAAGAGCTTGAGAAGATGGTTTGGCTATCTCAGGGCAAAGCGGCGGGCATATGGTGAATAAGCTTGAGATGGGTCAAACTTAGCACCGAATAGGTTTCTTTATGCAATGTCCTTAATTTGCTTGCATCTATATGACATGCTTTTAATTCTTTTGCATTAGACTAGCTTGTTTTTGTATGCATTGCATATTGGAACCACGGAGAAGGCGTGTTACTCTAAGGAAAAAGTGACTACATTGTCTATATAGACTCATATACTTCACAAAGAGTAACCAAAGCAATCTTGTGAGCTTCATGTCCATTGAACCCTGTGCTTAATGGACTCTAACATTCATTTATGTGGATCATGATCTAAGGGTTCATACATTCCCTTTTTGGAGCCTCCTTCTCCCTTTGGTTTTTATCGCTCGATCTTAATTGCGATTTGCGAAAATGCTAAACTCTTTGTGAGTTATCTATTTGCAAAGGAGTGTTTGAGAGTTTCCTTTCTAGATAAGTGTGATGTTTATTTGGTTCTTTGGTGAGGACACTTGAAGTCTAGAAAGAATTCTTTGATTCTGCAACTGCTTGGAGTCACCAAACATTCCGACGCCTTCACCGGACATTTTGGTGACAATATCTTTTAGATCACTCACTTTGCAGAATTGAACAGACACCGGATATTCTGGCGATATCACCGGATAGTTTGATGACTGGAAGAGAAGCGGGTGCCTCTCTGGAATTGGATTTCTCTAGATACCGGACTGTCCAGCTCTTTGTAGTCATTGGAAAATTTCTTTGGACCGGATAGTCCGGTGATCTATCTGATCAGCGCAATCTCCATCCCTTTTGATTTCATTTAATCTCGACCGTTGATTATCTTATGACCTAATCGCACGTGTGTTCTCGGTCTTCACCAAAATCGGTCTTCACCAAAATTGTGTGCTTTCTTTCTCTGCCACCGATCGACTCGCCTCCGCTCTCGTCGCCGACGTGCGCCGCTCGCCGTTCCTGCGCTACTTCGGCCAATTCGTCGCACCGCCCCGCTCTGCGCTCGCAGCTGCTTGCTCCCGCCGCTCCTGCTCCTCACCCACTGCCTCGCATGCGCTAGCCTAGCCGCGTCTGCGTTGCCTGCACCGCCCTGAGCCGCCTTGCCGCGTCACTGGTCTGAGTTGTGCCTAGCCGCCAGCACCGCCGCGTGCGCCGTGCCCTATTTGCTTGCACCTGCGCAGCTCATCCAAGCTCATCGCTTCCTCGTCCGCGTTTTCAAAGCCCTAAAACCCTCAGTGGGGTTTTTGGTTTCTCATGATCGAACGTGTTTTCGACGAGTTCTTCGGCGGTTTCCGGCTCTTCTCCTACGGGGTATTGTGTTCTATTACTTTCATTTCATAGGAAATGTCCCACATGCCTTGTTTTGTTAATTAATTGTGAAAATTGGTATAAATTGCTTAAAGGTCTCACCTTTTATTGCCAGTTACTTGATTAATTGACAATTCCCGTACTTAGTGCCATATTGAGGTCATCTCTTGCATATTTGAGTATGGCATTGAGTCTTCTGTCGCTAGTGTCACAATTTGAATGCAGTGCTATATTATGAATTGTGGCATTAGTCTGTCGATATCACCGTTGTTCTTACTTGCCTTATTTGATCGGTGATATGTCCTTGATTTCACCGCTAGAACTTCATTTAGAGTCGCTCACCTTTTGTGCTTACAACCTATATTTTATTTCTATGTGGTGGAGTGACAGTTGGTCAGTGGATCAAGATATGACAGATTTAGCAGGCAGTCGAGAAGTCTCAGTTAGTTCAGTGGTTTTCTTGGACGGGTTAAGAGCCAAGCTCTTAATCTTATCTTGCAGTGTTAGCTGGTCAGTAGTTCTTTCAACGTCAGTTGATCTTTCAGACAGTTGACAGTATGGGCAGGCAGAGACCGAGTTTTGAGGAGAAAGGGAAGGGCAAGACAGTTGACAAGAAGAAGAAGAAGAAGAAGAAGAAGAAGAAGAAGAAGAAGAAGAAGCAGAGGACAGGTGACCCAGAGTGAGACAGAGCCCTAGCAGCGGCAGATGTGGATGTTCCTCCACATAGGAGGCCTGGTGCGCTGAGGATTGGAGGATCTGAGTCTTAGGGAGAGTTGAGGAGGTTGACCCGACAGAGAGTGGCGACCACTCCTCTAGTGGCAGAGGTGCAGCCGCGAAGAGCTCTTGCCAACAGGCAGTCGAGAACCGCTGAGGGAGAGGCAGTCCAGCAGAGTTCACAGCATAGGACACAGAGATGTTCACATCAGAGGACTGGAGTTTGTGAGGTGTGCACTTCTAGAGCCGAGAGAGCTCGTCGGGCCATGGGCAGGATTGCTGAAGAAGAGGTTGATCTGTTGAAGTTGAAGGGCCCGGCCATCAAGGCCAAGAGAAGAGTGGATTTCACTGCTTGGGTCTCCGCTGGTAGACATGTGGATGCTGGTCATTTCTGGACATTACTCCAGCGGAGGATCTATGAGGCCTTCAAGAGACAGCTTGCTACTAAGGGCCAGAGTTCAGTGTTTGCAGCTCACCGTCACTGTTCTTTGGAGGCATTGAGCAGAGGAGCTGGGACAGATATGGAGGAGCATATTGCATATCTTTGAGGTTTGATAGAGTTGGTCACTCAGCTGTTAAGGTTTAGTGAGGAGGTTGTTCTGAAGTTCTATGCCTCATTATGGATCTCCCCTGATAGGTCTTATCTCTGGTTCATGTATCGAGGGGAGCCACAACGGTTTGAGAGATCCGATGTCATTGCTGCTTTGGAGTTTGTATCTTTTGAGACACGGATCCATGCTTGGGCTCATCTGGATTTCTTGCCACTATATCGTCCTTTTGGAGGGATAGAGCCGAGCGATAAGAGACTGAGTATTGTGTACCCGCCATCATATGGGGAGCATTACTTTAGGCACCCTCTGAGGTTGACAAACAAGGCATGAGTATTGAGAGGGTTGCTGGGCAGGACGATAGCCCCGAGAGCTGGCTACAGAGAGCATGTTATCATTCTACATCAGTGCTTGCTCTACTACTTGCTGAGGTATGAGATCTTTGATCTGACAGATTTGCTACTAGCACAGATGGAGGATGTTATATATGAAGGGATTGGCGCTCGACAGTTATATTTTGCCGCTTACATATGTCTGTTGCTGAGTAGAGGTAGAGTTATGACTGAGGAGTATTCAGTTTTGCCAAAGATCACCACCTCCTTCAGTCCACCTGAGCCATCCGACTCCAAGGTTCTTCGAGTGTCTGTTTCACAGAGCACCCTTGGAGGAGATGAGACCACATCCCCGGAGGATGTCGAGACTGAGGCTCCAGAGGGAGCACAGCCGGATGCTGGGAGCACTAAGGCTTCAGGTCAGGCCGAGACTCCGACCTCTCGCGCTACACTTGACCCTGCTCTTGCAGCCAGGTTGGACGCTATTCAGGCAGAACAGGAGCAGTAGAGGAAATTTCGAGAGGAGCAGACTAAGCTCATTCTCCGAGAGGGCCGAGTTTGAGTAGAGGGTCCGACTCGAGTGCCTCCATATTGAGGAGCGGTTTCGGATGGAGAGAGAGCTTGCTAAGGAGAGGAGATGGTAGGACAGAGAGTTCTATGAGAGGTCGCAGCGCTCTCAGTTGGAGATGGCAGCGGCCATATCTTATATGTCTGCCGGGTTTGGAGCTATTGCATCTTATCTCCAGGGGACAGGTATGCCTCCACTGCCTGTTTTCCCGACGACTACGCTATCGGGTCCCTTGCCACTACAGCTTCAGCCGACAGCTCCTCAGCCGCAATATTCATCAGTTCCAGCTTTCACGGCAGATCTTCAGAATCAGCAGCAACAGGAGCCCACCTTCACGACTCTGCTCTCTGCCCCACTTTCACCGTTCATACCATTTGGGGCAGCCAGCACTTTTATGACTACTGGTGAAGTTAGTGTACCTGTTACCTCATCTCAGTTCTCCCCAGTTTTCTCGTACTCTATGTCGGCACTGTTTGCTTCAGTTGAGCCCAGAGTTTCAGTTTCGGCTTTTGAGTCAGGAACAGCTGTTGGTAGTTCTCCATTGGCACCGAGAGTTCTCTGTTTTGAGTCTACCGCAGTCGAGTCAGTGACAGTTGAGCCATCGCCTGTGTCTTCACAGCTAGAGCCTTCTACCACCACAGTAGAGCAGCCCAGAGCGTCAGATGCAGCTATCCTGGTCGAGGCCAGATATTTAGCAGAGGAGGCAGCTCAGGCCCTTACCAGTTCAGATCAGCCAGTTATAGTTGATGGCAAGTATCCCTCCTCGACGTCTTCCTCCGGTTTGAGTGTCTTTGATGATTTTGAGCAGCTTAGAGGAGATGTGTCAGCACCAGCAGCCAAGCCAGCTTCAGAGAAGCAGCCACCGACCGTCACTGCACCCAGCTCTTCAGTCGCGCAGAATTAGTTATTCTTGTAGGAGCTTGGGTGAGAGACTTGTGGCGCATCACCTTTTGAGTGGCTAGCTGTCTAGAGGGAGGCCGTGGATGGGTAGTTAGGGCTTTTAGATCTTGTTTGGCGGATTTCATTGGCTCTTCATGATATTTTGATGAGCTTGTGTTTCATTTGACTCTTTTAGCTCATTGGAATGCACTTAGTTTTTGGACTAACCCCGTGGTTTCTTTGTTCATGGCTCCTAGTGCTTTATCTGTTTTGCAGGTTACTTTGTGCATGTGCTCTCCCGTCTCATTCTCTTTCGTGCACTATTCTTTGTCAAACCAACGTTCTCCCTCTCTATTTGCTTCCTCGGTGCCATCTTTTTGGATGATTAGATGACAAAGTGAGAGAGAGAGCTACCAAACAGGGGGAGAATCGGAGAAGAGCGATGCTTCCTACCCTTGACAAAAGAGGGGAACTCTTGCAAAATTTTTCTGAGGAGTCATCAAGGTAAGAGGGTAAGTGTTCTTCTGAGATGCATTTTATTCTCCATCTTCTTTCGTCTCGTTTGAGCTGTTTGTGAGTACTATGGTTGTCATCAATCACTAAAAAGGGGAGATTGTTAGCTTCATGACCTTTGAAGTCCCCTAAAAGGTATGAATTGATTTTGGTCATTGAGTAACATCATAGGTAACGGTTGTGTTGTAGGTACCACCCCGCTAATTCTAAATAAACATGGTGGGCTTCCTCGGTGGATGACAAGGACGATCCCTAGAAGAGGAGTTGTCAGTCGTTGGAGAACTAAGGCTAAGGACAAGCTAGAGAGTCCATAGAAACGCCGATACTATTAAAAGGGGTAAAGTCATTTGTCTTCTGTCATACAAGTGTTAGAGGGTGTGAATACTCCTTAGATCCTCAGAAAGCACTAAAGATGGCAGAGGAAGCGAAGTCAAAGACCGGAGCTCAAGACCAACTGAAGTTTCAATCACGGGACAGTCTGGTGAGCCCTGGAGGAGCCAGTCTAGAGAGAGGTGCTCTCTGAAGTCGAGTTGGTGCAGTCACCGGACAGTCCGTCGGTGCAATGACCGGACAGTCCAGTGAGCCAGAAGCTGAAGTCCAGAGAAGGTGTCTTTGGGAGTCCAAAAGTGAAAAGTCACCGGACAGTCTGGTGTCTATGGAATGGATTTTAGAGAGGATGTTTCCTTGGCCGAGCAGGAAGAAGGGTCACCGGGCAGTCCGGTGGTCCAGTCACCGGACAGTCCGGTGATTGCATAAAGCAGTCAGCTTTATAACATCACATCTCAACAGTTGTTTCTGGGCTTAGAGCTTATTTAAACCGTGGAGGGAGACGTTTTTCAGTGTGCCCTTGTTCAGAATTGCTTGAGCCAAGTTGTGAGAAGCCAAGGGACAGAATTGCAAGATTGGAGATCTTTGGTGCTAGTAGGAGAGTGATAGGGAGCATTCATATACGTCTAGATCTTGTAGGGCTTGAGAGGAGTGATCTTTACCTATTACTCTTGGTGTGGGCAGCCTAGACCGGCTAGGAGTCGGTGATCGAGCTTCTAAGGAGATTGTGGAAGACATCACCATGTTTGTACACGGTTTCGGGTCCCTCGCTCGAAAGGGACACCAAGAGGGAGCGCCCGAGCCTTAGAGGCTTGCTCTAGCGCTTGGATATTGTGTGCGATAGCCAGGCCGCCGTGACTTCACTCCGGGAGTGAAGCGTACCCTTGTGAGCATCGTTTCGGGAACGACGGGAGTGGTCCAACGAGGATTAGGGAAAGGCGCCTACCTTCCGAGACCTCGAGAAAAAATCATTGAGCACTTTCTATCTCACTCTCTTTACTTACCATATTTACTTACCGTTTGAGTTGTGTGATAGGTTGTTCTTTGATTCCTCTTGGTGGCTATCGTGCTAGTGCCTGCTTGTTGTTATTTCTTTGTCACTAGTATTGTTAGGGGTCTTGACCTACTAGACTTGTTTAGGTTTGCTTCCATTGCAATCAAGTCTTATAGTTTTAGTTCGTAGCGAAATTAGTGCTATAAGTCCACCGATTCAACCCTTCTTCTCAGTGTCCTTGATCCTTGCACCCGGTCGGACTAGTCCGGATAGGGGCGGACTAGTCCAGCCACGGACTTGTCCGGGGTCACCTTCGGACTCCAGACAGGTGTCCCAAAGGGGGAGGTCGGACTTGTCCGGCCCAGTGGACTTGTCTGGCCTTCGGCGATCTAGCCGAGGTTTGGTGAGGTGCCCCACCAAATGTGACCAACAAAAACCTCAAGAATCGACCCTAGAAGCTTTACCTAGTAGTGTGGAGGAGCGATGTCGAGGCTATTGAGGAGGAAGATGCTTCAAATCAACAACTCAATGCTGAGGTCAGGTTCCATTGTTTACCGGCGTTGGGAAAGCTGCAAATAGCTTGAACCTCGGTGGAAGAAAGACCAAGAAAACTTGTCAATGATGTGTTCCACACCATGGGGCACTCATGTATGCAAGGAATCGAAAACTGGCTCACCGTGGAGGGAGAAATCGAAAAGGGGGCGGAGATCACGGTGGCGCGATTCTTGGAAGAACCTCTAGATCCGCGAACCTCGCTCCATCGATGGTCCAATGGGGCTTTGGAGGGGCTACAGGAGTCCTTGGTAAACTGTTTTTTGAGGCTCCCACGGGCTAGGGCGTGGATGATGGAGGAGGAACGAGTTCGAAGCTCGGAGGTGCGCCAATGGAGCCTTCTCTATTGGGGAAAGGCAAGGAAAGGAGCCAAGAGATAGAGGAGGCCGGTGGGGGGGGGGCTCACTCGTTCCAGCGCGCTCTGAGCCGCGAGACGCGTGTCTACTTGCATGAAATGGATGGGAATCAATGTGGGGGCGCCTGGCACCGGTGGAGAAGACACGTCCCCGAAGCCCGGACTTGTCCGGATGGGGCTCACAGGGTAAAATTCGAAAAAAAAAAGAAAATCCACCCTAGAAGTCTCGAAAAATTTTGTCAATTTTTGTGGTTATAGAAGGGAACATGGGGAACAATCTTTAATTCTTAAAAAGCACAATTTTTCTTTTTCACGTACATACGGTAAAATGTCCTCAACAGAGATGAGTTAGACTACGTGCACACAGAAAACGCACCCAGAATTATCTTTTCTTACAAATCTGACGGATAAAATTTCTCCATATATACCCCTTACAAATCTAACGGATGAGCTCTTTTGGATCTTCCAGATCTTAGACCCACACGTACCATTGTTAGTTTACAAAATACAACTACCCAAAATAAATATATAAAATAAAAAAAATTGTTGTAAAACAAAACAAATTCACCCGAACAATCTCTAAATACCAGGGCGAGGGATGAGGCTTCCTTACTCCCACCAGGTGCTCCCTTTGGTGCTCCTGCTACGTGGCACAATTTTATTAGTCATGTTTTTTTTCTTGACCCACTACTAACACCGTTAGACCTTTCCTATCCCAGGACGCAAGTCACGCAAAGATTTTGGCAACGTAAACGGAGAGCAGCTCTGCCATGGTATAGCCTTTCTACATTTTAAGTTAGTTAGATACATGTCGTTACAATTTTTCAAATTTAAAAATATGCCATCGTCGTCGTGGGACCTTGCAAGTGAATGACATGTGGGACAGACTGGCATATTTCAAATTTTAAAAAATTATAATGGCATCCATCAAATTAATTTTTTTTATATAAAAATTTTACAGTAATCAGTTCAATTTCATAGAAAAAAGTAGGAATTGCTGTTGATGCCTAAAAATGCCATTCCACACAAGCACACAATTGTGCAACGTAGCCAAACCGTTAGGAGCTCTGCAGCGAAAATCAGAAGTTCCAGTTTGTTTCAAAATATATAGTAGTGACGATCAAGAAATAAAGATAAAATTGGTAGTTGGTAAGTAAATTAAAAATTTTGAGTCGGTGATAAGATACTTGTAGTTTTCTTAAAGGGTAATACTTTCTCGATCCCAAAATAAGTGACTTTTTTTAGTTTAAAAATCAATGTTTGATCATTTATTTTATTAAAAAAATATAAAAATACAAAAAAAGTCATACTTAAAGTATTTATAATCATAAATCAGTTCATAATAAAATAAATATATTTTCACTAGCTTTTTGAAGAAGATGAATGATACCAGTTATTTTGGGACATAAAGAGTAAAAAATTTACCCCTTATTTTTAAAAATAATTTGCCCCTTGTTTTATGAGAGAAGTGGGCTAACAGGATAGGAATGAAAGCGACAGAAAAGAAGGTGGCCAACGGCGTTAACTGTGAATGGATGGCCATCCGTCCCGGTGCCATCCTGGCCCAAAAAAATGCCGAACCAATAATATCATGCCACGTAGCGGGAGCACCAAGGGGAGCACGCTGGTGGGAGTACCGAAGCCTCGTCCCAGGTGCATTCCAGGCCGGCCAGCCTGCCACGCGATGGAAGAAACGGACCCAGTTCCCAAGAAGGCAGGAGAGGAATCAAGAAAGGAATTAAGGAAAGATCAAACAAACAATCAATAAAAACCAGCCTCCGCCAACCCCAGGCATGACCACGCGATCCTCCTGTCACGACATCTCCCGGCAGCGAGGGCCTCGTTGTCTGGTCCCAGCTTCCTTGATCATACGTGCAAATGTTCAGTAATTTTTAAAGCACATCAAATTTTATATACACTGCATATAAATTTTAAATGATTATTTTGTATTTAACCTTTTACGATGAAAGATGAGAAACTTAAAATTTTACTATTAATATATTATTTTTTAAAATTAATATTTTTTTAAGACCATAGCATTAACACGGGCATCAGGACTAGTTTTGTTAAAGATTCAAATCCAAATTTCTTACATAATTTAATATAAAAATTCAGATGTTTACCTTAGAGTTCCCGGCTAAAAATAATCGATTAAAGATGTTGTGCATCAATTTGCAAATAATTGATAAGGTCAAATGGCTCCAAATTTGGCACAAAGCTAGATCAAGGTGTACTCTATCGCCCCAGTGACATGCATAGGAGGAATCAAAGGGAATTAGAATATATGTAAATTTAAGGATAGCTAACTGACAAGGAAATGATTTTCTGACTGCTGAAACGTTAATAGTTTACACTTTTCTATTGTTTGAAAGAAATATACAGAGTCCTCTAATGAACCTCAAACTTGGTAAGATGAAGTACAAGATGAGTAGATGCCATTTTGATAAGATGATGGTGATGAAAAGATCAGGAAGTGATCTTTATTTTCATCTGAACCGGGTTAACTACCACAGATTCAAGAGTTAACCAATTAGTCAGTGTCTCTATTTGATTATTTTCTCAAATATACACTTTTAGAACTCGAAACCTTATGGAAATTTGTGGAGAGCCAACTAAGTGATTAGAAAGATGTTTCATTGTAGCAACCATGGCTTGATTCACTTGGATTTGAGCTGACACGAATTCAAAGCTTTGAATTGCCATCAAGAAGAGGAATTACAAGATGGAGCATTTTGAAAATCTGGGATGTTACAAATTCACTTTTAACAAAGGCAACAAACTAATTGATTAATTAAGCATCATATAACAATTCAACTCGCTACTACCACGCGTGCAGTCAGCAGTGACCCTGCGGAAGCAGATACAGCACTTCAAGGAGTACAAGGCGAGGCTGAGGGCGCGCCAAGGGCGACGCGGCGGCGAACCACATCGTCGCCCGCTCGCTCTACATCTTCAGCGTCGGCGCGAGCGACTTCCTGGGCAACTACCTCCTGTACCCAATGCGGCGGCGCCGGTTCACGCTGCCGGAGTACGAGGCCTACCTGGCCGGCGCGGCGGAGGCGGCCGTGCGCGACATCTACGGCCTCGGTGCGTGGCGGGTGCGGGTCGTCGGGCCGCCGCCGCTGGGGTGCCTGCCGCTGCTGCGGACCGTGAACCTCGCCCGGCCCGGGGAGTGCAGCGCTTCAACCGCCGGCTGAGGGCGATGGTGTGGAAGCTCAACCTCGAGCTGCCTGGCGTGCGGGTGGCCTACGTCGATCAGTACCGGCTCATTTTTTTTTCGAAAGACCCGGTGAAACCCGGCATTAATATAAGCAGGAGGAGAAAACAATGTACAAGAGGTATATTTACAAGGTTGTGGTAGAAACCACCACCTGACAAGCGAAACAAAACGGATTACTCGCTTATAGATGCTACAAACCCAGCTAAAGACTTTGCCCCCGCAGAGCACCAGAGGACAGCCTCCTCCCTGATTTCCAGTGCAATGCGCGAAACTGGTTTTGCAGAGTCTTCAAAGATCCTTGCATTCCACTCTTTCCAGATGGACCACATGATCAGGGTAATCAGGGAACATGCTCCGGCAAGAGCTGAGTTTGGCCACTGATCTGTTAACCTCTTAAACCAAGCAAGGATGTCATCTGAGGCCGGCCAATTCTCCGGGTTAAGGCGCGATTCACGCAGCCAGACCACTGCTGCAAGCCAGAGTTGCTTAGCAAAAGGACATTCAACCATCAGATGTTGTGCTGTCTCCAAGTTTCGATAACAAAGAGGGCAGAAATACTGGTTTGGCCATTGTCGGACCTGGAGCCGATCAGCCGTCCACACACGGTTCTGGAGAAACAACCACATGAAAAATTTGCTACGAGACGGGGCCAGATGTTCCAAACTCTGTCAAGGAAAATGCTGAACTAGCAGAGTATTCTCCTGTCATCAGGAACTGAAAGATCCAGGTTCAGGTCCGCTATCATCATCCAGAGCCGAACAAAATCTTCCAAAAGCGGGACAGTGAGGTTATGGCTTAGGTCTCTGATCCAACAGTCATCCGTCAGAGCTTGTGCCACTGTTCAGTTTTTCCGCTTGCTATGGCAAAACAGAGCAGGAAACATGGAGGCTGGCGATCGGTTGCATAACCAACTGGACTTCCAGAAAAGTGCTAACCTGCCATTGCGAACAGTTACTGTCGTCGCAGCAGCAAACAAAGCTTCGTCGGTGGCATCACTCGGCAATGGCATTCCGTTCCAAGGCTTGTGAGGCGCTGTCCATTGGAACCACAGCCAACGCAGGCGTAGAGCACGCCCAAAACGCTCCAGGTCCATGATGCCAAGGCCGCCATAGAGAACTGGCCGATAAACACGACTCCAGCTCACTTTGCATTTGCCGCCTTGCAACTGCTGCGTGCCGGCCCAAAGGAAACGACGGCGAATCTTGTCCAGATCTTTAAAGAATTTCTTCGGCGGCTGCAGTGCAGTTAGGAGATAAGTTGGGAGTGAGCTCAAAACAGAGCGAACCAGGACGCAACGTCCACCAATGCTAAGAAGCTTGCCCTGCCACCCTGAAAGCCTCGACATGGCTTTGTCCTGAATCGGTTGTAGGTGAACCAGCCGAAGGCGTCCTAGTGTCAGAGGCAATCCCAAGTAAGAGATCGGGAAAGAACATCGCTGCCCATGAAAGCTTTGCAGCACTTCGTCAAGGTTAACATCAGCACAGCGGATGGGCACAACTGAACTTTTCAGTTCATTGATCCTAAGACCTGTGGCTTCCCCAAAAGCCTTCATGATTTGCATGGTGTTGCTGACATCAGTGTGCGTTGGGTTGATGAAGATCACTGCATCATCAGCGTAAAGTGAGAGCCGCAGACGCGCTCCGCGACCACGGGGCGGTGTGAGAAGCCCTGCCTCTGTTGCCTGCTGGAAAATGGCTTGCAAGGAGTCGAAAACTAAAAGGAAGAGATAAGGTGATAGAGGATCACCCTGGCGTAGCCCCCTTTCATGATGAATCGGTGGCCCTGCAGCACCATTGAGTAGTATCGAAGTGGACGATGTACTGAGCAGGAGTGAAATCCAGTTTCGCCACCGTGCAGGGAAACCTCTTTGGCACAGCAGATCTAGCAGGTACTCCCAGGAAACTGAGTCGAAAGCCTTCGAGAAATCAAGCTTAAGCAAGAGTGCTGGTGTGTGATTGCGATGGTAAGCCCTTGCCAAATTGCGGACATAGAGGAAATTGTTCTGGATACACCGTTTCTTGATGAAGGCGCTCTGGGAATTAGCAATCAACTGATCCATCTTCGATGCTAGCCGCAAGGCCAGAACTTTGGTGAAAAGTTTGGCAAACGAGTGTATCAGGCTGATGGGCCGGAAGTCAGCTGCTGAGTCGGCCAATTTTTTCTTAGGCAGCAGGACTAGAGATGCAGTGTTGAGTTTTGGCAACGGCCCAGCGTTGAGGTGATACATGCACTGGAATCGTGCTAATATATCCTGTTTTATAATACTCCAGCAGGACCTGAAGAAATATCCGTTGAAACCGTCCGGGCCAGGTGCCTTTTCCGGTGGCCTAAGGCAAATGGCGTTCCATATTTCATCTTCGGTGAACGGCAAGTCAAGCCCTGAATGCTGGAGCTGCTGTAGCTCAATTTGATCCCAGGCAAAAGTTCTTGTTCTCGGCTGTTTAGTTCCCAGCACTGATTGGAAACAGTTTGCTATTTCTGCCTCCTTCTCAGAATGTGACCAGACAATAGAAGAGTCAGCCCTTTTGAGGAACGGTATATAGTTTTTGCGGCTTCAAGCATTGGCTTTTAGATGGAAAATTTTTGTACAGGCATCCCCTTCTTTGAGCCAGGTGAGACGTGAGCATTGCCTCCTTCTGGAACGCTCAATGGCAGCAAGGCCCAGAATGCGCGCTTTCAACTCTTTCTTGAGTGCCTGCTCTTCCTCCGACAGCAGCCTGCCTTCCTGTGCTATGTCCAGACGAAGTACCACTTCATTTGCAATATGGAGCAACATCCGTGCATCACTGAAAAGAGATTTGCTCCATTCCTTGAGGGCCTTAGCTGTTCGCTGGAATTTGTTGTGGAGAATGTTCAGTGGTGAGACTCCCGGCACATCGGCATTCCATGCAGATTGGACAACTTCATGGAAGCCAGGGATCCGAACCCAGAACGCCTCAAACTTGAAGGAGGCTTGTTTAATCGGGCGATGTTGTGGACACAAAAATAGTGGGCAGTGGTCTGACGACGAAGATGATAAAGCATGTAAACCATATCCAGAGTGGCTCATGGCGGACGTGATAGACAGGCCGTGGGAGTACGGGTTCGAGAACTCGGTGTGAGGATGCTGCGGCACCGGGTACGTGGAGGCGGGAGTTCTGTGCAGCTTGAGCAGCGCGTTGACGTGCGGCGACGCCGATAAGTTCGTCTTCTTCGACACCGTCCATCCGTCGGAGAGAGCGTACGAGATGTTAGCCAAAGAAATCCTAAACTGTGCACCGCACATGCTCAAGTAACCATTTCCAGTCCAGGGAATTCGATGCGTTCGACGCAACCAGTGTTGACTACTTTCAATCTGACATGTGAGGACTTAACTAATACGCGGCGTCGTGGCTCATGAAGGCTGAAAAACGGCAGCCGCAACAGATTCATAGTCGGTTTAGATAGTTTCCATTCGTTACGATTGCTTAAAATTTCTTATCTAGATCCACAGAAGCAGAGCTGGTGGTTAGTTGCATAATTAAGGGGTAAACATATCTAATAACATAATAATCGTGGGATTTGGAGGCGCTGAAATCAAGTTTATACTATCTCCGCCCTAAAATAAATATTTCTAATTTTTGTTAAAATCATTTTTTAATTTTAACTAATGATATTTAGAAAATTAAATAATTTATAATATAAAAAGTTACATATTATGAAAGTTTATTTCATGCTAAATCTAATAGGAAGATTCTAAGGTAGACCCCATTTGAATATGACACGTCCATTTGCAAGGATTACGATGATTAAAATGTTCTTTTGCCTCCTGAGGTAAAAGCTCTTCCATAATTATTAATCGTAAAATATTCAGTTTGAAAAGAAATGAATGAGTTAAGGAAAACTGATGCATGCGACCATTTTAGAAAGTATTTTATATATTTTTTGTTTCCTCTTCTCAAATTCGAGGGCTCAGATTGAATTCATTGATAAGCTCTGAAGCGAACCACCAATGAACTGTTGATATTATAAAGATAAGACAAAAAATATTCAGAATTTAGTCCACTGGAGGTAGTTAAGTTTTGTTTAGAATACATAAATAATTTCATAAGAATTGCTTTTATGTTTTATGTGTAACGATTTGGATTTTTTACCTTTCGATAAGACTCGATCCCACGTACTTTCGCCAATCTCAGAAGGTTGACAAGCACATTTATCAAGAGTGATCAATCAATAAAACATAATAGAATGAGTAAACAAGGGTAAGATAAATCATTTCAATGAGATTATCCATAAAACTTATTAAACATCTCAAGGCGGAACAATGCTATCAAGATTCCAGCATTCGGAACATCAATCCTCGACCAAAAAGCAGATGAAAACGATTATCTAGCTGACCTCTAAAAATGTTGGGCGTGAAAAGTCGTGAGTACGTGAACACTCAGCAAAACGCACGCTACCTAGCAACAATGTATGCAGATGGTTTCAACGATGAAAGCTGGCTCAAGTGCTAAATGCAAGTTTAAACATTTTATTTTAAAGATGCAAGAAGTTTTATTTTAAAACAGTCCAATTTTATTATCTGCCCCGCAGGGATCTCCGTTATCCTGAACGGGGGTTTATTTTAAATGCCGGTGTAATCTTCACACCCAACCACAGCTCAAAGGCCAGAGTCCAAAACATTTCAAAACAGAAGGTAGAGGGAAGAAAACAAAACTAATCATCGAGGAGCACAACTCAAGTGGTGTCCTTTCAAAGGACGTGGCAATGCGCATTGACTATAACTCTGCAGAGTGTACGCACCTAGATCCACGAGAAATGCTATCGAGAACCACCGTCGTGGTCCCAACGAACACACAAGACCTATCCACAAGCTTTAACTGGCGTTACCCGTCCTTCAAGATAGGGATTCTAATCGCCTACGCAACCGGGTCCAGTCCAATCGCCTATGCAACCAGGTCTTGAAGCTGTGAGGAGCCTACCACTGATCAGGTGGGGTATCTCGACCTCACGTGGAGAATCGTGATCCGACCCACACTAACACAACACCGCCAGTCCACGGGTAAGCAACCAGTCTAGGTAAGCTTCAAGATCAACCACCCATACAGGGTAACGTGGTGTGCATGGTAATCAACTGAGGTACAAGGCTCAAGGACTCAGTCCTTAATTGCTGGGGCAGTCACTCTCTCCAACATCAATGCCAACAACCAACAAGTCTCTCAGAAGGTCCAAACCTGGAGCCTCCCGTGTACCCGCCATAGGTATGCCCATAGGGACTTTCCAAGAGTCCCCTAGCATCTCAAACTCCTACCTGCCCCCACTAAATAGTATGCATATAGTTATTTGCAAAACTCGCACATTTGAATCACAGTTCAAAAGCATTTAACACAAATTCTCTTTTTATAGTGATAAGTATGAAGTATAGTAAATATATGCAACTAAGCATTAAGTATAGAAGTAAAGTAATAGTATTAAAGCAATCCTATGGCTCATAATATGTTAATGATAAATAGGCACGTCTTGGGAATGTTGCTAGTATATTTTAAAACAGTTCGCATGCAAATTATGGTTTCAATCAAAACATGATGTTTTAGAAACTGGGATTAAAGTTTGGTCAAGGAGTGCAGCTTGCCTCGTGAGTCGAGATCTCATCCGGGATCTAAGTTCTCATGCAGAACGGTCGTCAAGAGCTCAGCAACATCTCCAGCTGGACAAACAGCACGAAAAATAGGTGAGAAAATAAATAAAACAACCCAGCAACTCCTAGAACGAACTCTACTAATGGATACACAGATCAAACATGAATAGGCTCTAGGACACGATCTCCCACTTGTGTCCCGAGTGAAAACATAGACTGGACCAAACGCGTGTGATCCAGGGTCCGGACACGGTAGTCGGCACGTTTCCAGGGCTCCAGTCACTCACTGGCCTGAACAGGAAAGATTTGGGGCTGGGACACAGTCATAGCGATGCGTCCCGAGGCGGATCACCAACCGACCCAATCACGAGTGATCTAAGGTTAGGACACGATCACAACAACATGTCCTGGGCACCGATCACCCACTGAGTGATCGCACGTGATCTGAGGCTGGGACACGGTAGTCGGCACGTGTCCTGGGCACCGGTCGCACACTGGCACGAACAAGAATGATCAATGGTTCGAACACGGTAATCGGCACGTTACCTGAGCATCAATCACCGGCCCACCCGATCGCACACGACCTGAGGCTCGGACACGGTCACAGCCGCGTGACCCAGAGTTGGGTCACAGCCGGACCGCGCGTGTGTCTGAGGCCCGGACACGGCCCCGGGTGCGTGACCTGCAGTACGGTCACAACCCGCCTAGCAGCCCACGAAACAGAGCTCGGACACAGACGAACCTGCGTCACCTTGACCTAAAACTAAGCCAATTGCTGCAGCCCAATCCAAACATCCACAGATCACCTGACAACAACAGAACTGGGGTTGGAACACAGCTGAACCCGTGTGTCCCAGACCCAAAACTGGTCCGATCACAGCTGAACATAGATCGACCGACAGAACATGATTTGGGGCCTGGACACAGCCGAACCAGCATGTCCCTGCCCCGAAACTGAACCGGAAACTACACGGTCTGCAGATTGGCCAACCCAACGGGAAGAGGAGCAAGGGGGCAGAAGTGCTCACCGAAACTTGAGCAAAGATATGGGTGCGAAGCTGTTGGGGCTGAGATCGGAGACAATGACAGTGCAGCTAGGTTCCTTGGCGCCCGGGCAGCAAAGACCGGATACGGAGATCCTAGGCGTGAACACCACACAACCTTCAGACCTCCACACAGCAGCACCTCAAGAGACAGCAGCACCTCAAGAGATAAGAATGAGATCAAGAGTTGGAATCTCACCGGGCAAAACACGAAAACAGCAAGGAATCGGAGGACGGCGAAGCAGAACTTGACCACGAACCTGGGATACCTCCTCCACCGAGCTCAACCTGCAAACAAAGTGATGGTTCAGAGCTGCGATGCCGGCCAAGGAAGAAGGTGACAAGGTGGCAGATCACCTGGGGGCGCACCACTTCACCAGATCTGCTCCAAGGTGCTGCACAGCCTGCTGCTTGGTTGGAGAGAGGAGAGGAGGGGAGGGGCAGCGCCCAACAGAAGAGAGAGGGAGGGGGGCACTCTAACCAGGAAAGGGGAGAAAGTGATGTGCACCAGGTGGGATGGTTGGTGGGGAAAAGAGATAAGAGAGAGGGGTTGGTGGGAAAGGGTAAGGGAGAAAGGGAAGAAGGCGGTGGCGCCCAACCAGGTGGGGGTTGGTGGGGAATTAGCTTGGGGATCAAGAAAGAAATCCCACCTACCAATCTGAGGACCCACAGCCACTCTCCCGGCCGATGGCTTAGATCGGCTGTGATCTAGTGCCTGCCTAGGCACAGGTGGTCGGGCGTGACCTTGGCCTAGGTCACGCCCGACAGGCCACAAAACTAGGCCTAGACACAGACGACCCAGCGTGTTCCAGGCCAAAAACTGGTAGGCCCGTGGATTGGTTGATCCAACATTTGAATTCAAATGAAATTTGAATTGAAATGAATTTTGCTAGAAATTCTTTATTCGAATTTGGATTCAAACTTGGGATGTTACATTATGCATATGCCCTAATTTCCAAAAAAAAATCTGAGTCAAATTCTGTAGCAGATTGACAGTTCTTATTTCCAATATATGGTATTTGCTTGGTAGCTCTGTTTCAGAGTCCAGCTAAAGGACTTGCATACACTGAAACACAAGGATTGTCACTAAAAGTTAATAACCACTTATTGAGATAATCTTCATGGTGACATCTTCAAGTTTCTTTTTCTGGTAATAGGACATGTTTTTCTATATGTATTATCGCAGCAACATGGCAACTCATTTTGTAGGGGTTTATGATCTCTGCATCCTTTCATTCAGGGTACTTGATGCAGTCCTCTTTGCACAACTTACGGTGCCTTTTGTGTGGAAGATCCATTATACACACATGAATACCTGAAAGTGCAATTCCAAGAGATTAAGGCGCCTCTATGTTCCAGGCCACCTCTACCATATAGTTGAAAGGAAACCTTTCAAGTACTTATTTTACTCATGATTCTGATGCATTTATAAATACCGATCATCGTAAATATAAGCACTGCAAACCCATATATGGTTTTCAAAAAGTAACATATTTCACCATTGATCTTTTAGCTATTTATTCTACTGATGATTTTTCACACTAACATCATTATATATTCTCCATTTTCTGTAGCTTGTCTTGGTAAAATAATGAAGTAAGCAATGAAATATAAAGAAGAAAGAATGTTCTTTTCCCAAAGAGTAGTGCACTAACAGTAGGCATGCATGAATATTTATGATGCTTATACAAATCACCGTTGTGACAGATTTCTGAGTGGACATAGTTTAAATTTTTTTTGATCGACAAGTATTTATAGGGAACAATGTACATAATTTTAAACAAAGTGGTAAATTGCAGATCATCAAGTTGTCTTCCATTCGTAGCGGAGTATTTTAAACAACAACGTGAGAAATATTTTTCTCCTAACGAACAGAAATATGACACAACATACTGGAGTCCTGAATCGTTTTGTCACATCCCAAAAATCCAAAGTCAAGAAAATGAGGTTTTAAAGACTTTATTTTGTGAACCTGGCTTTTCTGGGATCTTTTAAAAATTTTCAAAAATGAAACTAAACTAGAGTAACAGAGCTAAATGGAAAATTTCAAAATTTAAAACTAGGACTTGTGAAGTGCTTGATTTTTCGGTCTTCTTGTTTTCCCTTTTTGGAGTTTAGTTGCTTGCTTTTGTGGAGTTTGGAGTTTCCTTAATCCATAGCAAAGGAATTAGGGAAATTTGAATTTCCCGCGTGGGCCGAAACCTCCACTGGGCCAGCCTGCTCCCTCCCCACGACCCAGCCCACGCGCGCCCCCCTTTCTTCCACCTCCGGCGCCCACCGAACAGAGCTCACTCGCCACCTGGCCGTCGCAGCTCCGGCCACGCCGCGCCGACTGCACTGCCGGCCGCCGTTCGACGGCTGAAGGACGTCGCCATCAGCCCGCCGTCCCGTCGCCTCTCGGGCCAGCCGCACACCCACTGTTTTCCGCGCGCGGTTTGGGCGAAACCGCACAGCTGCGCGACGTCTTTGCCGTACGCCATCGGGAACGCCGCGCCGCCGTGACCAACGCCCGTTCCACCGGCCGAAGTAACTCCTCGCGAACTCCACCGCGCGCATCGACGGCCATCGGCCAAGCCGTGTCCTTTGCACTGTCAAATCGCGAGTTATTGCCGACTGCATCATTTTGCCGCGCCGGTCGGATTTTGGGACGCCGCGGCGCCACGCTGGCCACACTTCAAGCCCCAGCGTGCCCCCCCCCCCCCCCCCCCCCCCC